>BFEA01000031.1:3423359-3448271 GCA_003427395.1 Chara braunii
TGTGTGTGTGTGTGTGTGTGTGTGTGTGTGTGTGAGAGAGAGAGAGAGAGAGAGAGAGAGAGAGAGAGAGAGAGAGAGAGAGAGAGAGAGAATATGGTGTGCGCTCTGGATGAATGATATGGTGTGCGCTGAAGGATGAAGTGCGCTAAGGGATGAATGGTGTGATAAGGTGTGCACCCAAGGATGAATGATATGGTGTGTATTGCGAGTGTGTTCATGCTTTATTTAGGGATGAATGTTGTGTGCGCAAGCGATCCAACGATTGCGTACTTTCTAGCATTGCACGGTGCGTGGATCGTGTTGTATTTTTGCATTACAACGCTTATTAGATTCCTGTCATTTCGGTTGTCAAAACTTGCTCGGTGAACAGTTCGCTCAGGCATCGGCAAACCAGCAGGCCACTGCACAGTAGAGAGCCTATGATCAGCCAGCCCAAAGGATGATCAATCAGAGCACGCGGTGATAATGTCGACACTGCACACACGATTAACCGACCAATCGCGAAACACAAGCAGATTACTAACGATCGGTCGATTGATCGTGTGTGCTGTCCCAATGCTATCGCCCCCGATCAGCCAGCCGAAAGGATGATCAATCAGAGCATGCGGTGATAATGTCGACATTGCACACGCGATCAATCGACCAATCGCGAAACACAAACAAATTACTCGCGATCGGTCAATTGATCATGTGTGCTGTCCCAATGCTATCGCCCCCAATCAGATAAATAATCAAAGCACGTGGTGGTAATGTCGAGACAGCACACGCGATCAATCGACCAATCACGAAACACAAACAGATTACTCGCGATCAGTCAATTGATCGCGTGTGTTGTCCAGATGTTATCACCGCGTGTGTGTTTCGCTCGTTGCAATCGCAACATCAAAACAGAAGGTGGGGATGTGTGTGTGTGTGTGTATGTATGCGTTTGTGTGTTGTCTCATTATTATCACCGCTTTTGTGTTTCACTCGTTCCAATAGCGGGCAGTTCATGTCAGCACCCCTCGCGCGACCAATCAGCAGATTGTTCGCTAGATCAACTGATCAAGCAGTCGATCAACAACCAATGGAGCAGTCGATCAATCAATCAATCCTGGCAGATGTACTGAGCAATGGACTGTTTGGTCGAAGTCGATCAACCACCAACCGAGCAGTCGATCAATCAGTTCGATTCAGTTGTGCATTCGCGAAAGGGACAGATCGGTCTCTCGCCGGCCAACGTTCAATTTATTAATTGCCAGATATCGAAAGTAGATTCAACGTCTGTGTGGGTTTGATTGACTGATTGGTTGCCGACGAGCGATCGATCTGTTCGCTGGTCGAACGAAGAGTTTCCCGCGATTGAAAGGAGTGAATGGGCAAAACACATGCGTTGTGCGAGTGTTTGTCCATTCACTTGTTTCGATTCGATTGCTCTTCGATCGACCAGCGAACGCATTCATCGATCGCAGGCAATCGATCAGTCAATTGGTCACTTTCACGATCGAAACGAGTGCAGGACGATCCCTTTCCCTGTTGTGTAGGGTCAGAACGAGCGAAAGGACAAAAGACACCATCGTCACAGCCATGTTGCACATCGAACCTTGTCATCCATCGAACCTTGTTCGACATCAAACCTTGCCTGGCATCGAACCTCGTTGGACGTCGAACCTTATCGGACATCGAACGTCAGCGGACGTCGAACCTCATTGGTCCTCGAAACTTGTTGCGCAATGAGCATTGTCTGGCCACCACAACCCGCGTCACCGTCACATCCCATTCACCCCATCCCATCACATATGACACACACATTTTGTTGAGGTCGCTCAGTGGCCGAAGTAGAGATGCCGGCGGCGTCATCCAAAATTTCCACTCATCTCCCTCGATCTCTCTCTATTTCGCTCCATCTCTTCCTCCACCTCTCTCTCCAACTTTCAGTCAATTCACCAGTCCCACATTCTGTTGAAGTCCGGATCCCAGCGGACGTCGTATTTTCACATATCCCCTGACATGTAGAGTTGGAGAAACCGGACATTGGAAGAAGTTCGGATTCCGGCGTTGGGTATACCCACCTCGGAACTAACCAGATCGTGAAATCGGACAGCGGAAGAAGTTTGGATTCCGGCGAACTTCGCATTCTCATCTGTCCTCTGATGCGCCCGTCGATTGCTTATGTCGAAATCCGCAGGCGCATCAAAGGACCGATGACGGTCGGTCGAATACTTGAAGTTCGCCGGAATCCGAACTTCTTCCGCTGTCCAGTCTTACGACGTGTTAAGTTCAGGGGTAGACATGGCCAACAACCGTGACTCGATGCCCAGTTTGGACAACACGTGATGTTCGGATTCGGGCGAACTTGTGTTGTTGTTCTTATGCGTGGTGCAACCTTAGACCACAGCCGCACCAGAACATTTGTGAGAATGTGAAGTCTGTCGGGATCCGGATTTCAAGAGAGTGTGGGGCCGCGAGTTTGACGGACATTTGTCTCTCTCTCCCACGTACTCTCGCGAAGTTCGGATCCCGGCGAACTTCACGATCTCACCTTTCATACGACATGTTTGTGGCTCGGCTGGTGGGCCGTGGATTTGAAAAATAGTCAAGTCTGCCCGGAGCCGAACTTCACGGTATTCCGAAAAGGATTCACCGAACATGCCTGCTCGAATCAGTTCTTCGAGGCCGCCCACCGAATGTCAGCTGTATCCGCTCCCGAACTTAACACATTGGGAGACCGGACAGCAGAACAAGTTGGGATGCCGGCAGACTACTAATTTTTGTCTAGCCTCCAACGATGTCGTGGTTTTTCTCCGGCGCAGTGGATTTCACCACACACGCAAGTGCAGAACCCGTCTCCTTCTCTATGACTCTCTCGCACCACCTTTGAGTTCGGATTTCGGCGAACGTCGCGTTTCCACATGCCCTTTGGATTGACTGTTGTCTGCCTTGTGGCCTTGGATCGGACCCGCATTTCTGTCTAACCTCGAACGATGTATTCAGCCTTGACTCTGAACAATTTGACTACAAAGACTGCAAATTTTCCAGTTGTCATTTGTTGGGTATTCAGGAATCCCGATGTTTAACGTGTCATAGATAATTCTGCTCACATAGGCATACACCATCAGTGCGAGTTAGGAAGGGAGAAAATGTCCTTTGATCAAGGGGAGAAAAGGCAGTTACACGCACACATCGGGCGGAGCTGCACGCTCGTGTGCTTGTGCACTACTTGAAAGCATGTAGAAACCTTGTGAATATTGACAACTCTGTTTACGAGTGCCTACATGTCCGTATGCGTCGTGTAATATGTGTGTGTGATGTGTAGGGTGCATAATGTTGTTGACAGCGTTGACAAGCATGAGCATGAGTCCCAAGATGCAAATGCGTTTAGCAAAACCGTTTCCTCCTTGTGGGAGGGTGATTGGGACTCGATGGAGGGTGGTTGCCCTTGGGCGAGCCACTACAAGTTTGCCAATATGTGAGAGTTCGGGAACCTCATTGCACTTCCTGATGGTGTCCTTGAGCACAAGTTCCTGAACCGTATGCGCAAAACAATCCGCTGCATCAACCGCCATTTCAGTCGCCTTGTCTGCCACTACATCACGTCTTCGCCATGAACTTGGGGAAGGTCGCGGAAACAAGAGTTGGTGGACTACGCTCGTCATTGTTCATCGAATTTCTTGAAGCAGTACCCACTCCAGTGCCCCGGGATTTCTCCACACGCTGTGTCGTACTGTTGTGTGCAGTTGACTGTGTCCGGATCTGATTTCGCCAAAGTGCTATGTGTCGCCACTTCGGACAAAAGTAGGAAACTCGTCGATGCAGTTGTGCATGTGTCACGCAACGAGGTGGTAATTGAGGGGTCCAAGTTCGTGCCTATGCGTGGGCGTCGTGGTGTAGATGGGTGGCCAAATTTGGTGATAGCAGCCTAGGTCAAAGACTTTTGGCGTGTGGCGTGAGGTGAAAGAAAAAGTGTCTGACATACGAGACTGTATAGGGAACTCCTTGGCATGGCCGGGAGTGTTTGTTAGGATGAAATATACGTCCGTCTTTTTGGAGAACGCTACAGCCGAGGAACCGCAGATCCACGTATACGGATCATCAATGAATGCTATGTATGGCTTCGGTTCACGACCTCGTCCGCGGGGAACCCCTAATGCCACTAGATCCGAACGGGTTGTCAGACCCCGCATTTAAGGGTAAAGGAGCGAGAGGTGTGAGAGGCATGTGTGTAACGGAAAATGGTGGATATGAAGTAGTGGAGGGAGGTGTGAGAGGCAGTAGTTGCAAATAGACGCCACACCGCGCACTTTTGGTGTGAACCCCGAGCAATCTACTGAAGCTCACTTCCGTCTAGCCTCCAACGACAGAGTGGTTTTCCTACTGCGCAGTACATTTCACCAGACACGCAAGTACAGAAGGGGTGCCCTTCTCTCTTTGGCGCGTCCTCGTGAAGTACGGATCCCGACGGACTTAAGGTTTCCACCTTTCATGCAACGTCTCTCTAGCCCGCCTGGATCCGAACATCACTTCCGGACTTAACATATTGCGAAACGGGACAGCGGAACAATTTCGGGTGCTGGAGGACTGCGCATTGTCGTCTTGTCACGGTGGTTTCCCTATTGCGCCGTGGATTTCACCTAACACGGAAGTGCAGATCCTATCGCTCTATCTCTATCTCTCTCTCTTGCATAGTTCGGATCCCCGCGAACTTCGTCTTTCCACTTCCCCTTTCATCTGACTTTGGTCTTCCTTGTGCCCCTTGGTCGGACCACGCATTTCCATCTGATCTCCGACTTCCGTATGGATTCCACCTGCATTTGGGTTTCGAAAACCGCACAAGTGCGGATCCGATTTTTTTCTATGTCTCTCTCTCGAGAAGCTTCCTTAAGTTCGGATCCCGGCAGACTTCGCGTTTTCTTCTGCCCGTTCAGCTGGTACTGGTCTTGCTGATCCCCCGTCGATTGCAACAACAACCCAAGTTCACCCGAATCCGGACTTCTCAGTTTGCCCGAACAGGGTTACAGAACATGCTGGTCAGGCTCCTGCTTTCAACTTGGCTCCATCGGGTGCTAGAGTACACAGAGCGCTACAATGGACAGCAGATGAAGTTTGGATGCCGGTGGACTTCTCATTTTGAGGGGGCCTCTGATGTGAGTGTGGACTTCCTAGATCCTCGTCGAGTTTAACATCCACGGAATTGTGGATCTTGTGCCTCTTTCTCCGTCTCTCTCTAACGGACCGTCCTTAAGTTCGAATCCCGGCGAAATTCTCGTTTTAGGCTCTGCGTTCGTCTATCTGTGGTCTTCGTGGTGCCCAAGAGTTCCTGTTCAACGGATAAATCCTCAACACATTAGATTTGTTTCAAGACGAAAAGTTCAATTACTGAAGTTGGATACATCCTTAGTAAATTGGCACACATTCAGACAGTCGGTATGAACGTAGCGTATCGAAGGTTTCCCCTTGTGAGAGACGCATATGACTGACCCGAAAAAGGTCTTCGTTGAGACTTTAAAGGGTGCATAGGAGTGACAAGAATAACTCATTTTTGAAGTTTAATTGAATACAAGTAGGATGACTAGGATACATCCAAATCACATGTTTCGATATCCATAGTACACAAGTTGGCAAGTTTTGTAGTAATACTGGGATATATCCGAATCAAATATTTCATTATTCGGATGGAGAAAATCCGTTATGTTATCAACCGTGCGTCATTCATTAAATATGATCCTTCACTCAATCAAAAGGTTGAACTTATAATCATAGCCCGGACCACCCTCCGAGGGAAAATTAACCAATATGTTATCATTCCAAGAACAATTATAGCTTACTAAACATTTCTTAAAACAAAAAGGCGTCGGACGGAGTGAAGTGGTGGGCAGCTTTATGTAGAGATGTTATCATTTGCCGCTTGTCGGGTACGACCTCGCAACCATGAATTTGTAACCTCCCTACCCAATGCTGCCCACCACTCCACAACTGTCCTCGCCGAGATCAAATGATGTATGTTAACAAATAAAAGTGCACCCTCGGAAACCCCTTAAGAACTGTAGTAACCATCAGTCTTAAATTTCAACTAGATGGCGGATGCATGTACATTATCACTTCACCAAACATTTCTCAAAACAAATGGGCATCGTACAGAGTGAAGTGGTGGGGAGCATATTATGTAGAGACGTTATCATCTGAGGATTGGGCATTGGAGAAAGCTCAAACGAATGCGTAGGATACATCCGAATCAAACTGTGTACAGATTATCAGATGCTGAAGTGACCAAGGACCTTATAATTATTTTGAAAGATCTCACTGGATTTTGAAGACAATTCACAACTCATGAGAACTAGATTGAAAAGCGAAGACAAATTAAAAAYAGAGCGGGACACCCAGCCTACATAAGCAAGCACACAACCATTCTCGAGACAAATGAGTACGCCGTAAAAACTGATAAAAGTTATCTGGTCCCAATATTGTGAATTCGTAATGGTTACCTCAAAAGTTTCCATTAACCAAAGAGTTGGCAAKGCTATCCAAATCAAGAACACCCACCACGCCATGAAATGCGAACTAAACCTTGCAAAACTGAGTCCCACGTTCTGCACAACCAAACAGTTTGCAAGGCGAGGACGCAGGATGAATCAGAAACCCTCAGTACTTTACAGTGTGAAAATTTCAACTAATCGGACATTCGAACACAAAACTTTAGAAATGTCGAGATTTATCTCTGAAAAAGCCTACACTATGAAAATATTCACAAATACGACATCCTGACGAAACTTTAAAAACGTAAGACTTGTTACCAAAGTGTCCCCAACTTGAAATCTTCAAAAGAAGCCTCTTCGCAAAGCGTTCACTAGCGGTTTCCATGTTGAATCGTCCACAATGCAAGCCGGGATAGAAGGTAGAGGCAGACCTTCGAACCCCGAAATGGAAACCGAGAAACCTTGAACTTCTCCCCCAGCCATGACAACAGCACGTCTCAAGGACACAAGAACATCTGCAGCTTGCAGATAAGCTGCTGTAAAATCTCACAGCATCCAGTTTTCCTTTTGACGCTCTTGTATTTGCTTGTCGTAACAGTATCCTTATTCTTTGGTTCAGATGCATTCGAACCACAACCGACCATGAGCTAGGGTCCGCACTCGTGGCTTTCGTTAATACTTTACAGTGTGCAAATTTCAACAGTTACTAATCTGACATTCGACCACAAAACTTGGGAAGTGTCGAGACTCGTCTCTTAAAGTGGTGAAAAGTAAAAATAATTTGTAAATGCCTATACTACGAAAATGTTCACAAATCCTACATAATCACACAAAACTCTAGAAACGTAAGACTTGTCACTAAAAGTCTTAAAAAGTTGTAGCCTTCAAAAGAAGCTTCTTCGCAGAGAGTTCACTATCGGTTTCCATGTCGAACCATCCACCATGCAAGCCGGGATTGGAGGTTGAGGCAGACCTCCAAACTGCGTAATGTCATACGAGAAACCTTCAATGTCACCCCCTTCTCCGAGCACAGCACGTCTCAAGGCGAAAAAAACTTCTGAAGCTTTTAAATAAGCTCTAGCTAAATCTCCTCCTAGCCAATTATCTCCCCGACGCTCATATATTCGCATGTCGAAAATATTGAGATCAGTAAACCTCACCATGATGACAAACATTGTCCGTCCTCCCGCTACGATCCTGAAGATTCTCTCATATTGAAAAGGAAATGCTCCTCCCTTTGTGATGATCGTCAGTCGTTTAGGTACTTTTATTTTAATGAAGCCCAAAATTTCATCCATGTTTTCGAAGTACGTCAGAAGAGGAAAGTCTGCACATTGCAAAAGACAAAAGTCACAATAAAAGCGTCACATCAAGGTCAGGATCGAAARCCCGAGGTCATGCTACGACGACCAAAACGCCCCCACGCTCAATGTCGAAAATTAATGAAGAACTCTTGTTGATTTGAAGCGCGTAACCCAGAGAGCACAAATCATTAAGCGATGTATTCCATGGAGTCAAGCATGGTGTGCACAGGCCAGCATGGCAATACGTTCTCCTCACGAAAAGACGACAACCATCACACTCTCGATGAGGTAGCCTCCTGCCCGCTCCCTTCCGGAAACGCTTTGTGTTTGAGCGCCAACGCCGTTTTCTAGAGCGAGAATTGTATTTTTTCTTACTTTCAGAGGAATCACAAGACCGGTGGTAAACTTTTTGGAGGACTCGCAGACATTCGTCCTCGTTTGTCTCATCCAAGAAAACGCAACGGTTGTGACATGTTGATACTCTTCCTCGTGCCCTGGAGCTTTTTTCCCCTTTTTTTCCGAGGCGTCGTCGGCATACAATTCTCTTAGTGTGCTCGCTTTTCCGATTAGAACCCAATACTCCACTTTGAATTGGTTGTAAGTTGGCGAATCTTCGTTGTTGTCAACTTCACTGCGAACCTGGCCAACCCAAAAAGACACTCCTTGATGCATGTCCTCGTCTGATGGTTGCAGAATGACAAAAATGTCGACATGCACATCTTCGAAAGGATCAAAGGTGGCCTTAGGCTTGTCCCTCTGAAGACCCACGAACAGAGGTTCTCTATGTAATTCGGATGCATCCGAATCAGAGCAAGAACTCATGTCTTCAATGACATGGGTGACCTTTGGTCAGAAATCGGTGATGGGTGTCGAAGGCACCCCATTGTCGATAATGTCCCCCGCGTGTTTGATGTGATCTTCCCAAAACCGAAAAACCCTATCTATTATAGTCACCTTTTCGTTTCGAAAAGTCATCCAGGTTTCTTTTTTTTTTCCACAGACTTCCAAAAACCTCTTCACACCCTCCAAACCGTTTTTGTTATCGTCGAAGAACGCTGGTTGGACCAGCAGAGGATCGAAAGGTTGCTGCGGACCAGCGTAACCACCGTTGTCTGTTTGTTTGAACTAGTAGAGAGGATCATCCTCAGGCAACCACTTGGCGTTTGTGCAATTGAATACGAAGAAACGATGGTAGAGGTTTCCCACTGGATTTGGATCTCCGAAACAGTCCGCATCAAACACGTCGCCGTACTGCTGGGGCCGTGTGTGTAGTAAGGAAAATATGTGTAAACATATATAGATGCCCGGCCATGGACCAGAACGGCCGTGAGACCAGTCTTCATCATCCTCTCGTGGTGCAAGTCCTTCGAGTAGTTAGCCTGTCCTATATGTGGTATGGTAGTTTTCTTTTGATCCATGTCGTCAATAATGATGCACAGAACCTCGGACTGCCGCAAGATGGAATCCATTTTGCAGCGGCTATAGTCTAGATTGTGGTTGACTTGCAACTCTTGATGTTTCCGCATCCTATCTTTGGATTTCTTACGGTCCCTCTCGTACTTCGACTAAGCGATGCACAGCTTGTAGAATATACATTTTGCGCACTTCGTGAATGTGTTGGACATAGCTAGACTCACGTGCCAGAAATGCATACTCCACATAGCGTAGAAAGTCAACTCCGACATAACTTCCGAGTGACACATCAAAAGATCAGAGCGCAATGATTCGTAAATTGCTCATTTTGTGAAAGCCGCTGGAATCCTACAACGAGGATGACAAACTCCGTCTTTCGAGACTATGTCATTCGGCATACTATCAGCGTGGTCGTCGATGAATCGTTTCAACTGTGCAAGCATCGTGACGACTTTTTCGGATGGTTTAGACAAGCCCGAGTGCCCATGCTCCCTAACGACAACACCGTTATCGTACATCCTTTTGTAGACATAGAAGGTGTTACGGGAAATGTCGAGAATGTTACAGTATGCCTGCACTCACATCTTCCGTTTGCAAGCTACAGGCCTGATCCGCTCAGCACCACCTTCCATAACCGTGAAGTCATGTATGGTTTGCAACCACCACTTCGTCCTTTCCGTGAAACTTTTGTAGTATAATGCCTCCCGCACCGGCCTGGCATCTTCTGTTGTTTATTCAGCGCAACACATCCGCCTACAACAGAGCATCCCTCGCACTGCCTGAAGTGACTGCATCCTGAGTTTGCCCATAGCTCGTCGATGCTGTGACTTTTTGGCCGGCTCTCTATTTGCCATAGAATAGGGTCTTCTTTCACCGGGCATAGGCGCCGGCAAAATGTACCGTATGTGGCGGTCCTCTTCGGAGAGACTGCGCGAGCTCTGACTATCTCGTGAATAACAGTACTCAGTGATTTCATCTGTGGATGGTCCTTGACTCTCCTGGCACTGCGGAGGGGTAGAGGAGGAAACCTTATCACCCCCATCGACAACTCCCAAGGATGAACCAACAGTAGTGCTGTTGTTCGCACTGTACACGTACTCCGTCCCACTATAACTACAGTCACCGAGATTCCCCTCGGGTATGGAGCTCGACATCCCATCGTCGGTCATTTCAGAACATGCTGAAGAGACTCGGGATGTACAATCGACACTAAGAAACAGGCCCCCACTTCCAGTATTTATGTGGTCTTCGAGCACGTCACAACAGATGAACGAATGCGCGGTGGAGGTGGACAACTGTGTTCTCTTCCGTTGATGCTGAGTCTTTGAGTCAGGTGACCGTTTTCCAGAGGAAGCACATGGCTCGAGTTGAGAAGAAGTACTATCGGCACTACTCGGAACGCCAACGCCCATAACCAATCCCTTCCCAGCGAATTCCTGCCGAAAACGTAACGGAAGGCAAGCTAGCGTGGGAGGGAAGTCTTAATCGACTGTCGTCGTATCACACCCGCGAAGCATGTGTTGAGAAGCGTTCGACTTTTCCCTGTATGCAGAACAACAACAGACGTTGACCTAAATCATAGCCGAGACAGTTGTTGGACTTTGGCAATGAAAAAGCGACAGAGATGCGTTGGCTAGTTGGGGAGCACGATACAGGGCAGCGCAACGAAACAAAAAGACAGTGCATAGCCAGCCTTGAACCGGACGACAAGCCTTGACCCGCACCGATTACACATGTGTCGTGTAGAAATGATGGGTGCGCAAGTATGTAACAGATTTTAAAGTCGGATGAATCCGACCCAACAATGTAGGCAAATATCGGACTTGACATTTGACGTGCACAACCAGCCTTGAACCGGACGACAAGCCTTGTCGGGCACCGATTAGACATGTTTCGTGTAGAAATGGTGGGTGCGCAAATATGTAACTGATTTTAGAGTCGGATGAATCCGACACAATGATGCAGGTAAATATTGGCAAGTCCGCATCGTCGCAGGTTCATATGTCGGATGCATCCGAGACACTAAAATCCCGTGAGATTTAGACAAATGCAGCGCACACCACCAGTACGTCAAGTATGCAATGCCAAGCACTATAAGCACGCATACAGACGACGGAAGTGATCACGAGTCTTCCGCGCCGTAAGAAATTGACAACCTTCCCTCGGTGCCAAACAGTCGGCGGTCTGTGCTGTCGAAAGGCAAAAGCGCTCTTAGGGAACCTCGCGGTCGTGTTCGAAAATTGTTGGCGTAGCACCAGAGGCTCACCAAACAGTTCTAAATGGCGATGTAATGGACAGATCATATGATGCCTTACGATCAAACAGTGGTTGATTGCTGACCCCCTTTCCCGGTTTCGATCTTTGAGAGCAGAGTTTCGCACTCCACCGTGAGATCCTTATCGGAGAAGAGGACCTGCTACCCTGCCGTTGTTCACTGTAGTCATCATGAGGGAGTCCATGACGCGAGAACCCCAAAACGAGCAATCGCAGGGGAATATCACAGCCGCATGACGAACTTATTGGCGTAGCACCAGATGCTCACCGATCAGTTCCGAATGTCGGTTGTATCGACACATCATATGATGTTTTACACGCAACCAGTGGTCGATTGCTGGCCCCCCTCTGCGGTGTGGATCTTTGAGAGCAAATTTGACGCAATCCACCGTTAGACCCACATCAGAGAGGCGGACCTGCCATCATGTCGCTGTTCACTATAATCATCATGTGGGAGTCAATAACGCAATGACCCCACGATGTTCCAATCGGAAAGTGCTTTTGTGTTATGTGTAGGTGCTGATCATCGGTGCGTATGAAGCGTGTTGAGGGACAGAGGAGATTCTTCGAGCATGGGACGAGGAAAACAAACGACTTATTCGGTGACAAGAAGGGAGAAGCTTGAGCGGCCTGCAACTTTGGACGCCAAGCACCATCAGCACGCACACAGACAACGGAAGTGGTCGCGAGTCTTCCACGTCATAAGAAAATGACAACCTTCCCGCAGTGCCAAATAGTCGGCGGTCTGTGCTGTCGAGTGGCAAAAGCACTCTTAGGGAACCTCGCGGTCGTGGTCGGAAATTGTTGGCCTAGCACCAGATGCTCACCAAACAGTTCTGAATGCCGATGTACTGGAAAAATCATATGATGACTTACGATCAAGCAGTGGTTGATAGCTGGCCCACTTTCCCGGCCTGGATCTTTGAGAGCAGAGTTTCGCACTCCACCGTGAAATCCATATCGGAGAAGGGGACCTGCTACTTTGCGGTTGTTTACTGTAGTCATCATGAGGAAGTCCATGACGCGAGAACCCCAAAATGAGCAATTGCGGGGGAATATCGCGGCCGCATGGCGAACTTATTGGCGTAGCACCAGATGCTCACCGATCAGTTCCGAATGTCGGTTGTATCGACACATGATATGATGTTTTACAAGCAAGCAGTGGTCGATTGCTGGCCCCCCTCTGCGGTGTGGATCTTTGAGAGCAGATTTGACGCAATCCACCGATAGACCCACATCGGAGAGGCGGACCTGCCATCATGCCGCTGTTCACTGTAATCATCATGTGGGAGTCGACTACGCAATGACCCCACGATGTTCCAATAGGGAAGTGTTTTTGTGTTCTGTGCAGGTGCTAATCATCGGCTCGTATGAAGCGTGTTGAGGGACAGAGGAGATTCTTCTAGCATGGGACGAGGGAAACAAACGACTTATTCGGTGACGAGAAGGAACAAGCTTGAGCGGCCTGCAACTTCGGATGGATCCGAGACACAAGATGACATGCAGGACAAGGTAGATTGCAGCGTCAGCCGACGTCGCTCACATCCATTTCCGCCAGGCAGAGGTTGTTGCACAGAGGTCTACGGACATGGCACCACATTGCATGGCATCGAATCCAAAAACCATCGCGAGCAATAGCTAAACATGACACTTCGACATAATTTAGAGTGCGTAGCACAGTTTGGAAACCTCGTGCGCCTCCAAGGTGTACAAGCAAAAATCTCGACTGTCCACTTAGCGAATCGCACAAATGGAATCTCACGTGTTGTATTTATCCATGCATCCTGTTTAAAGTTGGGTGCACACGCACATGTCTGTTTGTTGAGTCAGATGAATCCGAAACACCTACATAAACGTCACATTCGCAAGTCTATACTGTGCGAGATTCGCATGTCGGATGCATCCTGGACACGTAACAGCAGCGCAGACCAACATCTCTCATGTATGCAATGGCAGAAAGTGACCAACACGTACACAAACGATGGGGGTGATCACCGTCGCGAGAAAAGGACCCGATGATTTTGCAATCGCGAGAAAATGACGCGACGATTTTGCAATCGGGACGTGCTATGTATTCAGTGCGGGTGCTGATCATCGACCCGTATGCAGCGTATTGACGGAAAGAGGAGTTTCTTTTCACAGTGGTCTAGGGAAACAGACGACTTTTTCGGGGATGAGAATGAAAATGCTCGTAAAGCCGGCGAATTTCGGATGGATCTGAGACACAAGATGTCATGCAGGACATATATGATTGCATTCTCGGTCGGCATCGCCCACGTCACTTTCTGCCATGCAGCGGCTATTGCACAGAGGGCCACAGACACGGGCACCACATTTCATGGCGTCCTATCCCAAAACTATCGCGGACAGTTACAAAGCATGGCAGTGCTAGACGATCTAGCGGGCGGAGAACTGTTTGGAAACCGTGCTTGCCTCGAAGGCGTGCAAGCAAATAAACTCGATGGTGTGCAGTTAGCGAGTCGCACAGACCGAATCTGATGGGTTGTTGTTTGGCCAAGGATCGTCCTTAGGGAACCTTTCATGCATCGTGTTTAACGTTGGGTGCGCACGCACGTATCTGATTGTTGAGTCGGATGAATCCGAAACACTTATAGAATGTCACMTTCGCAAGTCTGCAGTGCTAGTTCAAATGCCACAACGCCGGTGTCAACTTTAGCCGTCATGAGTGAGTCTCCTTTTCCCTTAAACACAAGGTCTGACAACCCGTCCGGACCTTATGACATATAAGGTTTCTCGCGGACGAGGTCGTGAACCGAAGCCATACATGACATTCATAGATGATCCATATACGTGGCTCTGTGGTTCGTGGACCGTTGCAGTCTTTGAAAACACGAACATGTATTTCATCTTGACGAACCCTCCTCGTCGTGCTAAGGAATTCCCTATACAGTCACGTATTTCAGACACTTTCTCTTCTGCCTCATGCCACAATGACAAAAAAACTCTTACCTGACCTGCCCTCACCAAGTCTGACCGCCCATCTACATCTGGGCGAGATATGATTTTGAACTTGGATCCCTGAAGCACCATCTCGTTGCGTGACACAAGCACAACTGCATCCACAAGTTTCCTACTTTTGGTTGAAGAAGCCACACATAGCACTCTGGCGAAAGGACATCCGTCATCCGTCAACCGCACACAACAGTAGGACAGAGCTTGTGGAGAAGTCCCTGGGCAACAGAGTGGGCAGTGTTCCAAGAATGAACAATGACGAGCGCAGTCCACGAACTCTTGCTTCTGCGAACTTCCCCAAGTTCGTGGCGAAGATGTGATGTACTCGCAGTGGAGGCGACGTCTGAAGCTGGTACGGAAGCGGATCGGTTTACCCATATCGTCCAGTGTCTTTCGATGGAAGACACCATCAGGCAGTGCAACGAGGCTCCCGAACTCCAACATGTTGGCAAACTTGTAATGGCTTGCCCAAGGGCAGGAACGCTCCATCGCCTTCCAATCATTATCGTTCCATTCGTCGAGATGCCGGTTCATGTACGGGACGACGGTCATCCATGGGTGGTCTTCGAAGTCGTCCTCGGTTGCTTCGTCGATCCACGTTTGACCGTCATGATGCCGCACCGATCTCGCACAAGGTGGAAAGGGTTTCGCTAAGCGCATGTGCTTCTCGAAAGTCATGGCGATGCTTGTCGAAGGTCTCGATGACATTATACTCACTACACAACACGCACACATGGACAGATATACGGAAGCGGAGACTGTCGAAAAGAATGTCGGTGAATGATAGTTTCCTTGACGAGGTCCACACCCAGTTGTCACGCCCAACACTTTTTTACCGGCAAAGCCCTTATAGAAGGTCGTCAATCGGAAAATGACAAAAAAAAAAGATCTTTCCACATCGCATTGCAAAGCATCCAATCAGAAGTTCACCAAGCCAATGGAGCGTTTTCTAGAAGTCACACAGGGACCCGTTCCAGAGCAGATGCGGGATTTCCAAAAACATTAAAACCCACGCCGTAAAGCACATTGAGACGGAAGGAACAGTCGGACGACCCACGCCGCCGTGTGCAGAACATGCGCCTCTGGATATCTGCGAGAGAAACGGAACAGCACACCTACGTCGTATAGCCCACATGACACCGCCTCATCCACAGAAGACGTTTTCGCACAGTCGACATGACACGTTCTTTTCGCAGTCGGACTAGAAACGAAGCCTACGCACGGTCATTCTGAATATGAGTCGAACAGAAGTGCAACACAAGCCGGAACGTCCTATGTCGGACTAGAAACGAAGCCTACGCAAAGTACGAACATTCGGTCACAAGTCCATACGAAGTCCTACACATAAGCCGATTCAAGTCGAAGACCCACAACAGAGTCATGCGGAAGTCGCTAAGAAGTCCATAGCTCATCCGAACCTGGCACAGTGCTCACCCGCCAATAGAAGTTTTAGACAGAAGCTCATCCAAGCCTACGAATCCGCGGTTCGGATCAATCCGAGCCACCGCCTCGGAAGGATAGACATTAGATGAGATGTTGTGCGACCATGCGTGGTTCGGATTAATCCGAGCCACCGCCCAGCGACTTCGCGTCACTGGATGGGATGTGGCAGAAGGATGAGACACCCCTGGAATCGAAGGAGGATCCAGGAGGAAGCAACACGTCCTTTGCGATGTCTGCATTACTACCGCATGTGCAAGAAAACAACTCAGAGAAAGCCAAGAGTGCCATTCCCAGTTCATGAGACCCGCCTGCGCGATGTGGCAGACAAATCAGACTCCATTGTCGTCGAGCTATGAGGTTTAGATTAATGCGGACCACAGCAAACGGTTTCTGTAAGGCGGTACCAAGACGTCCTGCGATATGTTCACATTTCGCCGCTCGAAAGGAAAAAACAACAACGTATGCCATGAGTGCCCACCTTCGGTTAGGGTATGTTGTATTATGAACGAGTTTCATAGAGCCGTCGTTTTCCTTTCCCCATGAGACCTTTCGTCACTGGGCATGATACTCACCTCGAGACTCCCGAGGCGCTGAGGGATGTGGTTCGGATTGATCTGAACTACATCACACGTTTAGGAGTGAGGCTCAACTGATAAGTCCTGTGTGAGTGTTGCACTACCCAATGCGGAAGAAATAAACACTGACAAAAGCCACGACTGCCGTCCGTCAGTGGTCTGTGGTTGTGGTTCGGATTCATCCGAGCTACAAACGAAGGCAAAAGCAAATGGGGAGCTATCGGAGTATTGATTTGTGGAGAGGTTTACTTCGAAAGTGATCCCCTGTGGCGTCGTTGTCCCTTCCACTGAGACATCGGAGGGGTGAGGTTCCCGTTGAGACTTCACACGAGCCGAGGGTTGTGGTTCGGATTCATCCGAACTACATCACACGTTCCGTAGTGAGGCGGAACAAAAACGTCTAGCCTAAGAATTGCATAACCCCTTGTGGGAGACAAAGAACAACAACAAAAGTCATAAGTGGCGGGATGTCATGGACAGGGGGTCGCCTCAAAACTCCGAATGGGGGGACGTTGCGTGAAAACAATGGGTCGGACGTAAGGGGGGCATCGTCTTCCAACCAACAGCATCATGAATGGCATCTCCTATTGCCTTCATGTCGAGCTCGGATGAATCCGAACTCCATCCGGAACATGTGGCAGGAACGACACTCTCTCGCTCCCACTGCAATCCTGCGCACGCCCCCCTAAGCTGCTTTGGAAAACGCAGCAACGATTAATTGGAATCGAAATGTGATCGGCGTGGATCTAGAGCTGATCGTTCCACGAGGTCATTGGTGCGTTCATTCAGCTCAAATTCGAGACTGTAATCGTAGCAAGGATTGCCCACGTCAGAGTTCGCCCAAACGGAATCGTGGCGAGGGGACGGGCTGCCGCACGGGCGGCGGTGCTGTGACGTTTTCGTGTGGGTGCGATGGAACTTGTCAACGCTGGTTCTATATCCAAAATGTTGCCGATGCGTGTCCGGCGTCTCACGCCCGGTTGCGTGGTGGTTCCTCATTGCTAGCTGCGTGTGCGAAAACGGGCGATGAGTCTTGGATATGTCATGTGGGCCTCCGCATATGAGTGGTTCGCGCAATTGTTCCGACCAAAGGAAGACAAGGAACGTTCAGGACAACCAGAACAAGATCCAGATGTCGTTCACAACCGCGATAGCCGTGCTGAATCACCAAGTCGATCTGAAACGAGCTCGAAGTTGGCCCTTGGCGATGGGATGTTGCGGGATTGGCGGTGGTCCAGGATGTTGCGGATTCGCCATGGGTCTCTGTTGTGCGCAACGGGTCTTCGCTGAACRTTTTGGATGGGTGGCTTCGCCACTGTTGGCAGTGCGTGCGACACGGGCGATTCCTGTTGGAGGTGCGTGTTTGTCGTGAGGCTTCCAGCGCAGCGCTCCGCTATTGAGGACATGGGATGATGTGATCAGCGTTGCGATAACACATCATCCGATAGACTTCAACACCGGAGATGGATGGACGGGATCTGAAAGTCGATCGGCACGCGTTTTTCAGATGAGGTCTCCGGTGTTGACGTTTATCGGATGATGTGTTATCGCAGCGGTGATCACATATCACCACAACTGTGGGAGAACATCCGAAAGTCGTGAAAACCGACGATAGCTAAACGGGACATCAAGTGGATCGACACGTGATCTTGAGGACGTCGGGGAGCAAGGACGATGAAACTTCCTCCACACGTCAGATGTCGTCGTCGAAGGCGTCCGACGATCTTGAATGTGAAAGCCGCAAGCCATTTCGAATTCTAGACGTCATGCGCAAGATGGTGACGTCAGCGTGTGTCAGTGGATGGGAACTTTCGTGGTTGTGAGCCTTGGACATCGTGGACTCAAGATCGTGCGCATGTCGACTCGTGCGTGATTCACGGAGCAGGTGGTGATGTAGAAGACGACTTGCACAACCAACTGCATTGCGATATCCTAAGTAGACTGGGGGAAGACAACCCGCAAGCCAGGGTCCAAGAAAGTGGACCAACAAACGAGATTGAGGACGCCAAGACGCGACGGCGATGCGACTTTCTCTACGCGTCAGATGCGGTCGCCGGAGGCGTCCGACGATCTTGACTGTGAAATCCGCAAGCCATTCCGGTTTGCTGACGTCATGCGCAAGATGATGACGTCAGCGTGTGTCACTGCATGGGGTCTTCCGTGGTCGTGATCGTTGGGCGTCGTGCACTCAAGATCGTGCGCGCATGATTGGCGGAGCAGGTGGTGGCAGAGAACAAGACTTGCGCGGTCGAAGGAGTGGAAGGGCAATGGGAAGAGGTGGGGGCTTGAAATGGTGAAGGGCCGAGCAGGCGGCATGGGCTTCTTAATGACCTGCGAGTCGATAAACGCCTCCAGCCGACACAAGAAGAGCACAGCGCGAATGGGACGACGCGCAAGGTCTACAGTCATGTGTCGTTTACGTTAGCGCCCCCCACTATCGACGATTGCTGGAAGAATGAAGTTCTGAATGTTCAAGGGGCCTGCGATATGATGGCGGCGACTTCGAGCGATGGCGGACGCGTCGCAGCGGCAGCACACGGAAGAAATGACAACAACGAATGGGTGTGACAGCCACCCCGATTCGTTTGGTGCCCGACAGGGGAACGGTGAGTGCAGTGAGTGGGGCTTGAGGGCCCCTTCAGCTGCCTGCCGCAGGGTCAGTAATGGCGTACTGTCACGTCAAGGGCTGTGACATCAGGCGGTCCCTTTTTTTACGGACCGTCCTGACGAAATCGCCCGATCCGAAACCGTCGCGGGAGGGCGGGCCGTGATTTCGAGAGGACTGGCCTTTTTTTCACCGTGATATCGACAGTTCCAACGCATCATCTAGCGCGAATTTTTCCGCCAACCTTTTGATTATCGGGGCCCACACGGATGTTACCTTCATATCGACGGTTCCAATGCATTATCCGGCGTGAATTTTCCCGCCCACTTTTGTTTCTCGGACCCCGCGCGGATGTATCCGCCATTCGAATGACGGTGGCGCCATTCCGCGAATTTGCAGGTGGGCATTGCAATAGTCCGAAGCAGCAGGCAATCGCAGGTGTCTTCAACCCTCACGGCCGAAAATGCCCGTCGCGCGCCCAGACCATCTGCCCTTGCCAGCGACACATCCATCTCGTCGCCGTCTCCCCCGCCATCCGCCTCGCTTCTCTCTCTCTCCCTCGTCGCCATATCCCTCGCCTCGCCATCTCCTTCGCGTCGCAATCTCCCACGTCTCCATTTGCGGTGTTGCCCTCTCACGAGTCGGCACCTCCCTTTTCGCACGTCGCGACACGCGTCGTCAGATTGCGGTTTGAGATCAGCATCCAAGTCGCTGGGGCCATTGTTTTCCAACAACAGTTATAAATCAAGGAAGGAAAAGGTGCGTTCTCTCTCTCTTTCTATCTCCCTTTCTCTTCTCTCTTTGTCTCTCTCCCCCTCTTTCTCTCTCTATTTAGCTTTGTCTCTCTCTTTCTTTCTCTCTCTCTCTATATATAGGGCTCTCTCTCTCTTTCTCTCTCTCTCTCTGTCTCTATATAGCTCTCTCTCTCTCTCTATCCGAACTACCTCTCTCTCTCTCTCTCACTCTCTCTCTCTTTCTCTGTCTTTCACTCCCTTTCTCTCTCTTTCTCTGTCTCTCTCTCCCTCTCTCTCTCTCTCCCTCCCTCTCTCTCTATCTCTCTCTGTCTCTCTTTCTCTCGCCATCTCCACCGACCTCAAAAGTCCTACCATTCTGTGTTTGCGTAGAGACCCCCATCCGTCAACGTGCCCACACATATATATGATCTGTAGTTGGGATTCGCGCGGTGGCAATTACATTGGGTTAAGTCGCCGCGAACGAACAGTGTCGTGTGATCGAACATGGATCTCTCTATGTGAGTCGGATGTGTGATCGGGGTGACATTCGGGGCCATTTGATCGTGACGTTTGATTCGGCCGTGTGATGAAGGCGGAGATCGCCTCTCTGTCGCTCTCTCTCTCTCTCGCTATCTATTTATCTTTCTTTCTGTCTTTTATCTCGTTCGTTTTTCTGCGCTTGTCTGTGTCGTTCGCACAAAGTTTGCGAACGAAACTGACAAGCGCAGAAAAACGAACGAGACAAAACCAACAAAAATAAAAGATTAACTAACGACGAAGACGAAGACGGGACAGGCACACGACCGCAAAACGTATGCGAAGAAGAAAAGGCAATTGCATACGTTTTGCCGTCGTGTTCCACCACCATCATCGTCCCCGTCGTTAGTTTTCTTTCAATTCCTCTATTTCGTTCGTCTTTTGCATTGACCCGTTTCGTTCGCGAACTTACCTCAGTCTGTGTTCACGAATCCAGTTCCATTGGCGACCACTCGCCCCGATCAAATGGCACACTGACACGTCCACGTGTCAGGTCCTTAACAAGCGTGGGCAAGCTGATGGATGCGGGGCTCTATGCGCAATAGAATGTTGTCGAATAGAGCCCCACACCCATCAGCGTGGCCATGCATGTTCAGGACTTGACACGTGGACCTGTGTGTCGTCGTGTTCAACTACCATCATCGTCCCCGTCGTTAGTTTTTTTTTAGTGCCTCTATTTCGTTCGTCTTATGCGTTGGCCTGTTTCGTTCGCGAACTTACCGCGGGGTGCGTTCGCGGATCTCGTTCCATTGGCGACCACTCACCCCGATCAGATGGCACACTCACACGTCCACTTGTCAGCTCCTAAACAAGCGTGTGCACGCTAATGGATGCGAGGCTCTATGCGGCAACAGAATGTTGTCGAATAGAGCCCCGCACCCATCAGCGTGGCCACGCATGTTCAGGACTTGACACGTGGACGTGTGAGTGTGGCATCTGATCGGGGCGAGATGAAGGAGTTTCGAGAGCAAGAATGCATGCGTTTCATTGGGGACCACTCGTCCCGATCAGATGGGACACTCAGACGTCCACGTGTCACGTTTTGAACAAGCGTGGCCACGCTGATGGATGCGGGGCTCTATGCTACAACAGAATGTTGTCGAACAGAGCCCCGCATCCATCAGCGTGGCCAGGCATGTTCAGGAGCTGACACGTGGACATGTGAGTGTGCCATCTGATCAGGGCGAGTGGTCACCAACGAGACGGGACCCGCGAATGCAGCCTGAGAATATTGTGACACGCGCTTCGAGATTGTGTCGTCACTTCAGATGTTTTCTTGAAGTGTTTCTCGCGTCTCGTCAATTTGTTGTCTTTCTCACGAACTTCGATATAAGGTTTTTAGTCGTATGTTGTCGAACGCGAAAATATGGATTCTCACGAATAGTCTCTCTTCTGGATTGTACGTGGACTTTCTTCTCGCCGAATTATTTTGTATTGCGCTCGGTTTGTTAATTCGTTTTTCCGCGTAAGTTCGCTCGGCATTCGGTTTTGTATCCGTAAATTGTCCTCTACAGCCGACACGAACACGACCGTTCGCGGTGCATCCTGTGACGTGACACGATAAACAACGCTCGTTGTCTTCATGCGAAGCGCCATTTCATGTTCGACAAGCGACGCGCAACAGGAAGATAATTATACGTTTTCTCTTATATTTCTTTTGTGCGGTTTTTAAATGGTTCACATTGCGAATTCCGAAAAGACAACACCATCCGCAGGATCTGCACATGGAGAGACAGAGAGATAAAGACAGGCTCTCTCGCTGCGCCCCCTCTCCTTATCGACGACTCTATCGATCTTAGTCTCCCTCTCGTGTCTATGCGGGTTTTCTGCTTTTCTTCAATCTTTGTGTATCACAGACAGTCGCTCAACCGATCTTTGGTTGGTCCCCCCTGAGTGCAATCATAGATCGGTAATCCGACGACTGCTAGGACAGATTCGAAGACACAGACAGTCGCCTAATCGATTCCAGGTTGTTCCCCCTTTAGTGCAATCACAGATCAGCAATCCGAAGACTGTTAGGACAATGTCCTAGCAGTCTTCGGATTACTGATCTGTGATTGCACTCAAGGGCAAACATGAATTCAAATCTTTAAACCCTATCAAACCTCACGTCAGGCAATCATCGCGAGGAACCCTTTCGCTGACGTGGACACATGACAGGACATGGAGCGATCAGATGCTCAAACCTCGCGTCAGCCAATCGCAGCGAGAAAGCCTATCAAGTCTGACCGACCAGGACGACGACAGCCCACCCTGTCCATACCATCCTCTGGTGGCGCAATAACTAACGTATCCGAGCCACCCTTGTTAATTTCGGTTTCATCCGAGCAACAACCCACCAAAACTCATGAGGCGAGCACAAACTGAGGCACCTCGGCGAAGTTCGGATTAATCCGAACCACACCGACGACAAGTTCGGATTTATCACATGCTCAGACGGTATTTACGATGTTGCACGTTCTGATAAACTTGAACGATGAAATCACACGCTGTCAACAGACCGTGCCGTCCATCCGCCGGTCCCCGTCTCGGATTAATCCGAACTACACCTGCGACAAGATAGGGTCCACCCTATGCTCACAGGTCATTGACGAAAACACGCCATGCCGATGGCCTCCTCTTGTGGTCGGTTGTTTGTGGATCGCAGTGTGCTAATTCGGATGCATCCGAGTCACAACCCTCACCATATCAGAAGGACGAGAAAACTCGAGTCCGGATTAATCCGGCCCACACATATGTAGTCCACACCACTTTTGGGCTCGATTGCATCCTGAGCACACCGAGGAACTTCACAATCCGCTTGTCGACTTCGGATGATTCCGTGTCTCAATGGGGTGCACAGCTTCGTCTGCTCTACCAGCGTTCCAGGGCCTCCTAGTGCAGTCTTGCTTCTCCCGATGCAGGTTCCTATTACTGGCAACGATACCCGACGTCGGTCTTTCGACTGTGCCCAGTTCGGATGTATCCGAACTACCCCGCTGTCTTCCTCTTCGACCATTCCTTCTACGAAGCGCAGTCTGATGACGAGGGTTAACGGTCCCTCGGATTCATCCAACTAAAACGAGCCGAGAAGGTGACGCTCGGGTAGAAGAAAGACGAGCTCGAAACTTCTACTGCGACTACAGCAAACGTGTCTGTTGTTTGGATTGGGCGAGCCAMAACCAACTAAAACTCTCGAGGACGACGACACCCCCTGTAATGACGCACAAATTATAACCACACTATGGCAATCGTGGGGAGGTCCGGTGTGTGGTGGGGCGACAATAAACCGAAGCGCCTCAGCGAAGTTCAGATTAATCTGAACCACACCGATAGCTTGTTCGGATGTACCACATGCGCAAAGGGTATTGACGACGTCGCACGGTCTGATAAACATAAACGACGAAAGCACACGGTGTCAGCACAGCCTCTCGTGGTCGCACGTATCGGGACAGCCCTTGTCGAAATTGGATGAATCCGAGCCACACCCGTCTTAAACACTCAAGGACGAAGACACACCGTGCGAGTTCGGGTGGAACCAAGGACAAGAGGGGAATAACGGAAGCTTGGATGGCTGGATGGGCGTCAACAGTCCGTGGCGTCCATCCGCCGGTCCCCGTCTCGGATTAATCCGAGCCACATTGGCGAAGTTTAGGTTCAACTGAACCAAACCTCCGGCAAGATAGGATTAACCCAATGTTCACAGGTCGTTGACGAAAACACGTACTGTAGATGGCGTCCTCTTGTGGGTGACCGTCTCTGGACCCCGCTGTTCGAAATCGGATGCATCCGAGTCACAACCGTTGCCGACTCAGAGGGACGAGAAAACTCAAGTTCGGATTGGTCCGGGCCACACGGGCGTGGTCCACAACACATTGGAGCTCGGATGCATCCGAACTACACCGGCGAACTTTACGATCTGCTTGTCGACTTCGGATGAAATTGTGTCATCATGGGGTGCACATCTTCGTCTGTTGTCTCAGCGTTCTAGGGCCTTCTAGCGCGGGCTTGCTTTTCCTGGTGCAGGTGCCTATGACTGGCAACAATATGCGACATCGGTCTTTCGACTGCGCCTACTTCAGATGTATCCGAACTGTCCCGCGGTCTTCGATTTCGACCATTCGTTCTCTTAAGGGCAGTGTGACGAGGATGGCTCACGATGCCTCGGATTCATCCGAAACGTGCAGTTGCCCTCCTTTCGAGCAGACGTGTAGACCACTGTCGTCTAACTATGACTGAACTTCGTTCTTTTGGGGTCCGGGTGATCGATAACAGAATACGTGTTGTGGGTCGAGGTTGATGTTAGGACGGGCTGAGTATTCTGAGTGCATGTGCGTTCATTTCCTCCGCGTGTTTCAAGGAATGGCTACACACGGACGAAGCCGCTCCGCTGGTGGTTCCGCCCAGAATGAAGAGGAGCATCGAGGGACGACGTCGTCACCGGCAAGGGAAACGAGTCGGGGAGGTGGCGGTGGGGAGGAAGACCGAAGGGCTTAAAACTGGTGGTGCGACTACAACAAACGTGTCTGGTATTTGGACTAGGCGAGCCAGGATGGCTCCGACCCGTTGAAACCACCGTGCGGGCCGCTCTTGTTCCTCGCCGTTCGCGCCGATAGGACGCGT
>BFEA01000031.1:3457376-3469826 GCA_003427395.1 Chara braunii
CTCTCTCTCTCTCTCTCTCTCTCTCTCTCTCTCTCTCTCTCTCTCTCTCTCTCTCTCTCTCTCTCTCTCTCTCTCTCTCTCTCTCTCTCTCTCGGAAAAAATACTTATTGAACTGTGTCCCAAAAAACATAGGGGAAGCTTCGAACTGTAGGGTCCATACTAGTTCGACACTTCTGATACGTCCGTAATACAAAATGTTGTGGATGATTATACGGTGCTTGTCTTTTCCATCTCTCAGCCCTCTGGCGTGCTAATTTGTCATTTCTTGCGGACTTCCTCTCTGTGTCTATCTCCTGAAGATACATCCGAACTTCGGTTATCTTGGAAATTCACATTGCCTTGCTGCTCTCCTACAACGATCATCTAAAATGTTTTTAAAAGCGAGGCTGATGATCTACGCGCGTGCTCGACCCTGCGCCTCTTGTGCGGCGTCTCGAGAAAATTTAGTACAGTCTCTTTGAGACTCTCTGTCTCTCGCTCTTTCTGTCTCTCTGTCTCTTTCTATATCTCTCGCTCTTCAAATGTACACGACCATTTCTTGCGGACTTCCTTTCTCTGTCTATCTTTTGTGATCTCGGATACATCCGAACTTCACTTATCTTGGAAATTCACATTACCTTGCTGCTCTTCTATGACGATCATCTGAAATGCTTTAAAAAGCGAGGTTGATGGTCTACGCGTGTGCTCGACCATGCGCCTCTTGTGCGGTGTCTCGAGAAAATTAAGTACAGTCTCTCGCTCTTTCTGCCTCTCTCTCTCTCGCTCCTTCTGTCTCTCTCTCTCTTTCTATCTCTCTCGCCCTTCAAATGTACATGGTCATCGGTGCAGAACTCCAA
The DNA here is from genome assembly GCA_003427395.1 of Chara braunii. Classification (NCBI taxonomy): domain Eukaryota; kingdom Viridiplantae; phylum Streptophyta; class Charophyceae; order Charales; family Characeae; genus Chara; species Chara braunii. The sequence goes on from BFEA01000031.1 coordinate 3,458,213, forward strand.
TTCATTCTAGTCCTCACACTTCTAAATACAAGTCATCTTACTCCTCAAAGTCAGTGAAGAGCCACAACTCGTTGTACTCCTCACAAACTCGAGTTCATGTCATTATACTGTTCTGATTCGGATGAGTGTGATGCTCAACTCGAAGTGAAACTAAGTGTAATATATTAATGTATTACTCAGTTGTGGTGTTCCACATCTGGACACATCCGAACCAGCAGAGGAGCGCAACAGATATATGTACTGAGGCAGCAGATACATGTACTGACTCAGAGGCATATAACACAGTGTATACTCTGCTGTGGTGCTCCACATCTGGATACATCCAAACCACGAGAGGAGCGCAACAGATATATGTACTGACTGTGCTCCTCGCCTCAAAGCTGATTTTTTTCTTATTTCGGATGTATCCGGATCTGGAATACTTCACCAGACTATACACGGTGTCATAAATTCGTTTCAAAATAGTACACACAAGAATGTACTATTTTAACAAATAACATGTTTTTCTCTCTCTCTCTCTCTGTCTCTCGCTCTCGTACCCTCTTGAAGTTCGGATCCCGGCGAACTTCACGTTCTCACCCTTCCGAATCGGGGTGCTGGAGGGTCTTTGTGTGCGGATTTCGCTGCGGCAGAGCCTGCGTTGTGGTGTGGCAGCGACTGTTTTGTTGCTGTTGTGTTTTGCCTGACGTTGACTGCATGGTGCGTTGTTTGATTTGCGTTGTCGTTCGCAAACAGGATGTCTTCATCGAAGGGAGAGGGGGAGCCAACAGGGACCTCCGGGAGGGAATCGGGAAAAGGTTGCACGAGGCCGTCGTCTACTGCCATGAAATCATGGTCGAACCATTCGAAGTCGAAATGGTTCATCGACTGGTGCTGTGGAGACGCTTCCAAGCCCAATGCGTAGCCATGTGGTCCTGTCATCTTCGTCGATGACAACAAAAGGCGTAGAGTGTTTGGGCCGTCTTGCGGTGGGAGAACGCGAAGGGGGGCCGATGACATTTCTATATGCAAAACGTTTATGATGCCAAGGGCAACGTCGTTGCCAATTCGAAAGGGGCGCTGTTGGACCTTGAATTGTGTGAGGGGTTCGGAGCGGGTGCTCTGAATACCCCGTTCTACAGAGAACTCGTTCTCGGGGGCGGTTTTGTTGTGTCACGTGATTTTTTCGACATGTTGGAGGACTAGAACATCGTTCTCGACATCCCCTGCGACGTCGGCCCCTCCCAAGAGCTCTCGTTGTTGTTAAGGTTGTGCGGCGGTTGCGAGTCAAGCGGGGCAGCGGCGGAGGGCGGTGATCTGGGTTCTAGTCCCGCTACTCAGCTGCACCGTGGCGAGAGCCGAGGTCAGTTCGATGACAGCGAGGATGAGGGGCCTACTCTGCCGTTGAGGCACATGCAGCGGTCTGTGTTGTCTATTCATGGGGTCCTGACGGACGCTCCGGTTCGAGAGGAGAGTGCGGCAACTACGGGAAAGGTGGCAGCCTTTTCGGAGGTCGACTTGGAGACGAGCGAGGGTCAGGGTGCGGAGGAGGGAACCACGGGCGGCCTGGGCACTCCACAGAAGAGGAGGGGAGATCGTACAGACGAGTTCGCCGTTTCTAGAAGAAATTGAAGAGCAAGGCCCCGAGGACTGCGGGGGAGAAACGCAAGAGGACCGAGGGAGAGCAGGGCCGGCAGGGTGCCAAACATCTGGCTTCGAAACATAAGCAGGCTGCGTCAGGACCATCCACTCTATAGACGCCACGGCCTCCCATCGACGTCGACGCCGGGTACTTCCTCGAGTACAAAGACGGCGTTTGGACAAAGCGGGAGTTCGAGATTAGCCCTGCGCAGGTCGTCGACCTCGGGGAGTGGGAGGACCTAGGAGATGAGCTCGTGGGACAATACTACTATTACGTGGTGTGTGGGCAACACAACGCGGCTGCAGCGAGGTCGCTGCTCGGCAGCGAGGTAGCCAGAAAATACAATTTCGAGCAGTGGCCTGCACGAATGGTATACTTTTCAGAGGACGAAATCGAAGGGTACTTCCTTGTCAATTCCCAGGACAACAAGAAGGACATGAAGGCGCCCCCGAGACAGCTGAAGCTGTCAATGAAAGACATTCGGTGGCAGTGGAAATGCGACGGTTACCCGAGAGCTGTTATGGGGAACCCCAACGGAAAACAGGATCAGGTCCGGAAATGGCGTGAATTGTGTACGACCGCGCTCAATATGACGCCGCACAACAACTTGTGGATTCTGGCAGATTAGAAGGGCGAGGACGCCATCAACAACCAAAGCGCTGTCTTGCGTTCATATTTCCCACTGGCGATGGCAGGAGAGAATGTCTGGAAACTGGCCGTCGAGTTTTTCGAGAAATGGGAGACAAGTAGATTGCTCGGCCATGTTTGCGCAAAGTGGATCATGCGGAAAAAGAAAGTCAAAAACGTGAAGCCCGGGGTTGCCTACATCGACAACGAAAAGTTGGGCAGGAAGGAGGTCGTGTACAACGTCCCTGTGGACCCACCAACGAAGAAAGGTAAAAAGGAGAAAGAGGAGGGCGACTGGTTCGTGCAAGTGCCTGAGTCGGACACATATTGTTGGAAAGCTATGGAGTCGCTGACCGACAACGATAAGTGTCACGTTCTGAAGAGGGTGCTCGCTTGCGAGGTGGTTTGGGTCCAGGCCGGCTCCCCGGCGTCGGCGAAGCTCGGAAAGTTGAGCGTCCAGGAGATGGTGCATTTGGTGAAGTGCGACCACGTGCTAGTGCGTTTGTGGAACTACTACCAGTTCAAGCACGACAAGAGGCCGGATGCAGATTGGATCCAGAAGTACCCGTTCTTGAAAACAAGGTCCGCAATTTTCAAGCAGTTCAAGAGTCATGGATTGGATGCTGAGTTGTGGGACGGCATCAGGAAATACGTCACTGACTCCTCGTTGTCCAATGACTGCCCGCCTTACATGGGTTGTGACGACAACCAATCGATCGAGGCGACGGAGAAGTTGGCCGGTCACAAGAAGCTGTCCGTGGACTGGAGGAATAAGGTCTTGTCCGTATTGACTTGCAGTAGACTAAAGAGTCGCGAGATCGCGCTTGCCGAAGGCATTGTGCACATAAAATGGAAAGACACGGGCGACGTGAAATCCATCACGCCGTTCGGCAATGACCCCTTGGAGGCGGACATTAGGAGTGCGGAGGTGAAGGAGGCAGTGGCTGCCACAAAGAACCGCACGTTCGTCCTCGATCTCTGCGAACCGGTAGACCTGAAGCTGTGGAAACCGTAAGCGTTTGACACTCTGGATTCCCAGCTTCAGACGTGGTGTCCGTCGCATTGGACGCTCCTTGTTTTCGTGCCGCGCCAGTAGAACCTCTCGTTTCAAGCCAGCATGAACCATCTTTCTTTCATGAAGCTGCTGGAAGGGAAGTGGGTGAGGAGGAGTCAACAAAAGAAAAGTTTCCCCGTCGGGAACAATTTGTACACGGAAGACGATCAGATGTACATCCTCTTCAAGGGTGACAATTTGCGCGTTAACACGTCCATCGTCTACGAGGGGAAATTGCCGGCAGGCGTCGCTGCTGCAGTGCGACTGCCACAGAAGGTTACGCAAACGTATGTGTCCGACATTCCGTTTAACACTTGCGACTGGTCGCATACCTCACCTGCACGTCGGGGCAGTGTGTACGGGGACATGGAATGCAACCCCGCGCAATTCATCAATCTTCTTGAATCCGTCAGCAAGAAGGGGGAGGGTGTCGTCTTCCTTGGGAAGCCACACGCGCGATCCGTGTGGGAACTACTGAAGGCAGGACGGCACGTCATCGTGATGGAAGAGAACTCCGACCTGTTGCAATTTGCAATTGATCTCGTCAAAAGCGATTTCATGGTCGTCAACGAGACTCGGGCTCGCGCATGGAACAACAAGACGGTTCAAGTTGAGTGAGAGGAAGCGGAACAAGATATACGACTTCTTATTCCTGCAAACGCGGCCGAAGAAGGACACTGACATCGAGTACGTGCGCCGCAAGGACCACATGTTCACGCTGCTCGAAAACTACCATGGCACCTCTCGCATGAACGCGAAGACTTTCCTCGATAAGTTGCAGTCCCTGTACTTCGTGGAGTCAGAGGAGGAGTTAACGTTCGAGAGTTACTCTTCCTTGATCTCCACGGAAGACGAGGAGACCACCGTCATCGAGTTCGACGCGAACGGGAACGAGGAGGGCAGCGACACTGAAAGCCTCGACCTACCGTACTACCCACATCCCGCGCAGCACGCTACAGGGTCATCCTTGGCAGGTCCGTCAACAAGCCTGGCATCCCTCGTGTCACCGATGGTGAAACCTGCGCCTGGCACTAACCCGATGAAGTTGGTGGAGAAACTGCAAGCTTTGGCCTCCGGCCATCGCGCACAACGTCCCGGGTCTAACATCCCACCCGACCATCTGTCTTGGAAGGATGACAACATTCACTTCCTGCCTGATCCGCAAAGTCATTCCCCTGAGGTGGACTGGGGCCATGACATGATTTGGCATCCACGAGTCATCCAGCCGGCGATCCAAAAGGGCGAGTGGATCATGGCCGTCGCTGTCGCGGTCGGAGGATGGATGCCCTTCCCTCGAGGGCCAAAGTGTAACTTCCTCGACGTCGCTAGAATTGCGGTCCTTCAAAAAGTAAGGGCCGAGAATGACTCGTTTGCACGTGACGACGTGTCCGTCATTTCCACAGCCGAGCGATTGTTCAACGAGCTTCAGGACAAGTGCTGGTTGGAACTGACGGAGGACTACTACAATCTCGATACGACCCCCTCGAAGGGAAGGGTGGACTAAAAAATCCCCCCTCCCAGTGGGACGCATATGAGTTCGGGGGCCCGGGGATCAGACGGTGGGGAGGACGAGGGCGACAAGGCTGGGGGTGGCAAAGGAGTCCCGCGTGGTTCGGAGGGCGGGTCTCACGGCAACACCACGACAGCGGAAGGCAGCGGTGGGGTGGCGGGGGAGGCCTTCGGTCATCAGCAGTCTACCGGTACAGGTCCGGAGGGCTCGACACAGTCCGCCGACGTGCCCACTTCATCCGCCGGCTCGGTGATGGCAGCCTAAAATTGGAATGACATTTTTTAAGATGGAATGAAAATTTGAAATTGAGAATGTAATTTCTCTATAAAATGATTATTTAATTCTGTAACTTTTTATGTTGTTAGAGGATGATGAAATCCGTGCCGGCTCGAGCGAAACGTGCAAGTCCGTCGGGATCCGAACTTCAATGCTTGTGGAGCGGACACAGAGGACGGACGCGCAGAGCTGGTCGGGAGCGGGGGTACCGAGTCATGATCCAAAAATTGAAAGCGGTGCGGTGAGGGACGAGAATGCGCCGCCTGCGGGGGATTGACGACCGCTTCGGTCGGAGCAAGAGGGTACATGTGGAGGGCCCGGCGACAGGGAGACGACGAAGTTCGTCGGGATCCGAACTTCTTCCGGCAACGGGGGCCGACCAGGGATTGTGGTGCCGGTGGGAGGGGCTGCGTGCGTGGAGCCAGAAGGGCATTCGTCGGAATTCGACACAGGTTCAGGCGAAATGGATGGATTGCATGCAAGGGCAGGATAATGGACGAAGAGAAGGAAGGGGAGGAAGGAGACAAAGGGGAGGAATGGGAGGAAGGGGGGGATGAAAGGGAGGAAGAAGAGGAGGAAGGGGAGGAAGGAGAGGAAAGGGGAGAAACGGAGTTGGGTGAGTTGTTTGGAGGGAAGGAGGGGGAAAAAGGGGACGTCGATACTGGAGACGACGAACGGACGTTCAGTGATGACGATGTCAGATATGGGGAGTCGTCTGACGGATTCAGGCTGCTGTACTGAGAACATCGCGAGGAAGACGACGACGACGATGACAGGGCAATGGAGATGGAGACACAGGTGGTCAACAACCTTTCGCTAGAACGTGATGACTACAAGGTCCAAGCAATGACGTCTGCCGTCGATCTCCAACACCGGTTCAACAAGGCTTGTGTTGTTGTCAGCCTGTCTAAACCGAGTGTCCGTATAGACGTCGAAGAAGTTATCGATGGCATCTTGGGCGACCACCACATGTCCGCGTAGTCGTCCTCGACGCCTGATGTCGACGACCCTCGCAACGTCAAACCTTCCGCGGCATCTACCGTGGCTTTCTCGTCGTTGAACTCTCCGATACTGCCGCCGACCATCGCCAGCGGAGGGGAAGCCGGGATCGGTGGACAACAACATGTCACGTCCCCGAAAAAAACTAGGGTCGGCACTCAAGCTCTCAACGTGCTGGCCTTGCCCGCGCCAACTTCACCGACGAAGGAGCGGAGGGACAAACCAACTGGTAAGGTGTGACAAACGCCACTCTGTCTGCACGGCCGGCCTCCCAAGAGCGAGAGTGCGGCTTCCTTCGTAGTCCGGATGTCGGCGGCCTACGTTCAGTACCATAAACACAGGGAGTGACCGTAGTGTCTGCCGATGCGGGGAGTTCCTGATGCCGGCATACTACAACCACCACTCCTTCCAACTTCCAAGTAAATGTGAACGACCTTCCTGTGAGTCGGCCAGGTCACTGGTCGTGTGCAGGGCATACGAGACAAAAACATGTGTGTTTTTGTTGAAGCATTCCCTCACAAAATGAAATGATGGTGTTTCTTTTTCGGAAATTCGTGGTTCTTATTACTCTTAAATTGTCATTTTCGTCGGGTTCGTCTTGGAATATGTATATTCATTTTCCGTTTTGTCTTCCTTCAGTTGTACAGGGGTAGGGTCATCTCCGTGGTTTGGAAAACGTCCGCCGGGATCAGGACTTCGGAGATGTTTGGCTTCCGCTTCTGTGGCTTGTTGTGGTTTTCCCTCCTGAAGGGCGGGGGTGTCAAGCTCGAATGCCCTATTCGTTTTGTTTTCCAGCGGGGCTCATGCGGAAGTTCTCTATCTCACACTCTCATGACAAAACGGGGTTCTGTAATTGCATAGGTCCTGCATATTTTAGATATTGTGGTTCTTTAATTGTCCTTTCGTCGGGTTCGTCTTCGGAAACGTGTATTTATTTTCCCTTTTGCCTTTCTTCTATTGTACAGGGGTAGGGTCATCTCGAACACGGAGGCCCTCGAAATATCTGGAACACATATTGGAGACAGTCCTGGGGTTGACGACAAAACACAATGACATGTTAAAGGCGTCAGGGGTTGATATTGAAATCGGAAAGAAGGAGCATACCATTGCCATTAAGGAGTGTCTTTCCCTTCTGCCCCCAGAGAAAGGGACATATCCACGATCTGTGACTAGGGGTCATACCATGTATGAGAAATACTTAGCTACTCGTCGTGCGATGAAGGAGAATCCTTAGAATTCCATTTCTCACTCCCCCTCGTGTCCTTTGCTTGATGTTATGTAGTGCGGGCCACGACATCTTGAACAGGCTGGGGAGGGTTCACTGTAGTGACTGCGCTTGGAAGCTTGAGGGTTTTGGACGATATTAAACGAGGTTTGGTGCCACCTAACAGTGTTCTCTCGATCCTCGGTGATGGTCAGTTGCGAATTGTAGCAAAAGATATTCTCACCCTCTCGCTTACCAACGACAGGGTGAATGATGAGGTGGTCAATTTTTACATGGCGCTATTGGGGATGACCGCATATGGAATACGTGACATCCCGTCAGGCCTTCGAGTCTTCAGCTTTAATTCTTTCTTCTTCAGTAAACTGCAACTTGAAGGACACGCCGGGGTGAAAAGATGGGCTAAAAACGTGGATCTGCTTCAATATGATATTATCTTTGTTCAAGTCCACAAAGATAATGATCAATGGATCCTCCTTTCCGTGAACTTGAGAAATAATGTTCTTGAGATTTTCGATTCTTTTTCTCGCGTTATAGCCAATTCTTGTTTTTACCTTAGTGTTTTCGAGTTAATTGTACAGTATTTGGAATGTCAAACATTACATAGGCGGTCGTGTAGGAATTGGAAGTCGGTAGCAACAAATGTTGTTTTAGAGGGAGTTCCAAGACAAGTGGATGAAGTTAGTTGCGGGGTGTTTATGTTGATGTTTGCGACACTGTTGCAACGTGGCGATCGACCACCTTTCAGGTTCTTTTGTAAAGATATTCCGCATATTAAATGACAATTGGCATCATGTATCTTGGAATGCCGTTGTCTTTGATGAATTCAATTGATTTGCAAACTTTCATTTCAGAATATTTCATATTTTAACTGTACTTTTCAAAACGACATTACTTTCTTTTATTGTTGCGAGTTTGTTTTTTGTATGCTCACTGCCAGTCTGGCGTCGCGTGTTGACTTTGGAATCTCTGTCAGGTCCCGCTCGTCTGTCATGACATTAAATTCGTCGCATTGCATTCCTCGTTTCAAATTGTGTCCAGGTCATCCAAAGTTGTACATATAATTCACCTCGAAATGATATTGGTCTGTGTAGTGCAACATGACGAATTGGAGTGTGGATGCATGACAAATCCCGGCGAGTGTGTGAGTGTGAGGTTCGTTATGCAAATAGTTAAAGACCACTGATATCACGTATCTTGTGTGCGCAGATAATCATATACTTGTGACCGCCTGAATTGCATGTAACCGACAACTTTGTGTTCGTGACCAGAAAAAAAAAATTGTATGTCAAAATTAACTGTTTGTACTTCGACTGCTACTGTGACTGTTACATTACTTGAAGTTTACAATTTCACATTGTTCAAAGCATACACGTCGAACAAGAATGCGATCATGACACCTTTCTCATCACAATTGTAAACAAGGATGAATCTCATCACATTTTTGCACATCCGGCGAGATGGTGGGCGTATTTTACGGACACTAAGTATTCTAAAGAAGGCTGAATCTCATCAACATCCAAACAACCGTCTCGGGCGAGATAATTGTCATGCATGTACAACTTACGCATAACCCAAACAAATGTATTATCCAACAAGAATTCTGTCATGACACCTTGCTCATCACATTTACAAACTTGAAGTTTGAAAGGTATGGATCCCGACATACTATCGCACAGGCTTCCCGGATGGACGTGCCTATCGCTACTTTACGTCTTCTAATATAATTATCAAACGAGGATGCAATCATGACACCTTGCTCATCACAATTATGAACTTGAAGTTTTACAAGTAAGGATCCCAGCACACTTCCGCACAGGGTTCCCTGATGGGTGTGCCTATCGTTATTCGTTTATGAAGTTTAGCAAGTACGGATTCCAGCACACTTCCGCACATGATTCCCTACACGTTTTTGAAGTTCAATAAGTAAGGATCCTAACACAATTCCACACAGGGTTCTCTGATAGGCGTGCCTATCGTTATTCGTTTATGAAGTTTAACAAGTATGGATCCCAACACACTTCTGCACAGGATTCCCAACACGTTTTTGAAGTTCAACAAGTAAGGATCCCAACACACTTCCGCACAAGGTTCCCGGGCGGCGTGCCTAACATGTACGGGTCTGAACACGGTTCCTCATTTAGGATATCATTTATAAAGTTTTACAAGTACGGATCTCAACACGCTTCTGCATGTGGTGAAGCCCTGAATGGGCGTGCCTACGTAGCTTAGAATGCGGCCAAAAATGAATTCGTTAGAAAGAGGACACAATATAATGTCATATTTTAACAAATAATATGTTGTATATTACTCGAGGCCTGCCCCTAGACATTTTGATTGATTTTTGGAATGCTATATTTTCGCAATTCGGAAAATACATAGGAATTACACACGCCTTAGCGATCGCGCCGGGGATTTGGCTCGACGGTTAGGAATTCCAGAATAAGCTGGACTCGACGTATCCTTTTTGTTCGTAAATGTTCTGGACTTCGTTTCGGAAAACTCTGGGAATTCTTGTGTGAATCTGAATAGCATAGGACTTTTTCCCACGTTCACTCTATATGCGGAACTGATGTTTTTCAATTTTAAGTTAGCGTAGGATTTTGAATGAGCTGCAACTATTGCGGTGCCCTTTTTGCTTTCGTGTCGGTGTCATGCATGCGAGCTCCTTTCCCCTCCCCCCCCTCCTTCTCCATTCCCCTCACTACCTTCGACACTCTCTTCTTCGCACTCATGTTCTTTCTCTCTCTGTAACCGTTTTTCCATTTCTGCTTTTCCTCGTGCACCTTTTCTCTTTCTTGATCGTCTGAACCTTGGTTCCGTGTCGCGATATCCTTCGCGCCCTTCTTGTTCCCGCTCTAATCCTTAGGTCGGAATACCCTGTCAATTTACTCCTCCCCTCTAGCCGAAGAGACGCGTGGTGTTAGAAGGAAATTTCTGTTACGCGACAATTCTGATTGGCTACAACTGGGATCCGAAGGATCGACATGGCTTTCAACAGGCGATTATCCCCGAACCTTCCCCTACCTCTCCCTACCTCAGTCCTAACCCTTCGGCAATCCTAGCATCTACCTCCTTTTCCACAATTATAAATTTCGCAAGTGCTACCGAAAATCTCTCTCTCAACTCATCAACCAGCTTCTGGGAAGCAGTGGCTAGGTGGTACGTGTGAAGGTGCGAGTTGAAAAGTCCTGACGGACTGACTGTAGTCTTGTCGGCTATGCGCTGGATCACCCGACGAACTTTGGGATCCAAGCAAGACCGAGCAAAGACTAAGTCGGCGGGCTGATGATCGCTATGGTGGGAGTGTCACGTGACGACCAGGATCATCAGTGTCCGTGTGAGGTTCGAATCGAAGGTTGAGTGGATGTATGACTTGGGGCCATGGTGGAATTTTATGGCGGATGCGTCACTTTCGTTTCAAAGTATAATTCTTCGAGCGTGACATCCGTTCACCCGGCATTTGAGCCAAAATTTTTCAGACTTTCTTATGTAATTATCTTATGCTTCTTCCCTCTTCTGATCTACGCCTCTTCTCCCCCACACCTTCCTTCTGCTACATTTCTACTATAATTGGTTGGTTATGTTGATTTCTCTCCTCTCACTTCATATGTGCATGAAGTGGATTGTGCCTGAGAACCTGTGTCAGCATGACAGGGTTGTTGATTTATTGATCAGATGCTATGAATCTCCCTTGACGACAGCCAAGCGCGGCCAAGTCCACGGCCACGGCCAGGTCCGCGACCCCGCGGACGTGTCCGCTTGGCCGCGTAACTTTGCGGCCACATGGCGGCCTGTGGGGAGGGGCGTTGGGGATTTGGGAGGCGCCATGGGGCGGCGCAACCCCAGCCCCACCCCCTCAAACAAAGAAAGAAAAAAAAACAATTTTTTTGGTGGCGGGGTTTGGCAGCGAGTGAAGATAATTAAAAAAAATAAAAAAACAACGCGCTTTTTTTTTCCGTTGATTTATTGATTGATTGATTGGTGGGGGCGGGGTCGCCCCACCCCCCACGTTGATTGATTGATTGATTGATTCATTCGATTTTTTTTTATTTTTTATTTTTTGATTGATTGATTGATTGATTGGTGGGGGAGGGGTCGGCCCACCCCTTCGTTGATTGATTGATTGATTGATTGGTTGATTGATTGATTGATTGATTGATTAATTGATTCATTCATTCATTCATTCATTCATTCAATCGATTTTGCTTTTTTTTTTTTTTTTGATTGATTGATTGATTGATTGATTGATTGATTGATTGATTGATTTGGTGGGGGAGGGGTCCCCCCACCCCCCTGCCACCC
>BFEA01000031.1:3479653-3490115 GCA_003427395.1 Chara braunii
ACCCTCCTTCTCCCCCTCCTCCTCCGCCACCTCCCCCTCCTCCGCCTTCTCGCCCGGCTGCACGCAACGACTCCGCTACCAATCCTTCCCAACCCCCTCCTCCTTCAAGATCACAAACTCGCGCTCAAGCTCTCAACGTAGCAACGACAGGCGATCAAGGCATTGGTAATCCATCAGGCGCTGCAGGCGGTACCAACCACACTCCTTCGTCCAGCAGGCCTACAGGCAGACTGGCGGAAGTATTCACCTCCGTGGCCGGTCACGCCCGACGAGTCTCGGGCTCCTTCTCGGCAGCACGGTCCTCCAGCCTGGGGTTCGATAGAGTTCGGGAAGGAAAAAAAGGTCGTGGTCGCTTCGACGAGCAAAGAAGGGAGAAAACAGTACTTCGCTGACATGAAAAAGGAACTAATGAAGGAGTACAAAGCCGATCTTGAGGTCCTGTGTGGCAAGGACAACATCAAGTACATCAACAAGAAACAAGCGGTACTCGAGCTCACCATGCTTCGAACACGAGAAGCTTACGACGATGCCGAGGAAGAAAATGATGAGGAGCTCCTCAACGGGACAAGGTTCGATTAGCAAGAGGAGAATCCCTCCTAATATCCTTTTGGGATAAAGGGTGGCTATGGCAGCAGGCCAACAACACCACTCGTGACAACATGAAAAGGTGTGGCATAAAAGGCGCACGGAGTTCTCGCCTTGAGGTTCTGATGAGATTTTTTGTGCTTATGCTAATTGTTGTAGGTGCTATTGAGTGGGGGCACGAATTCGTAGACAGTTGGATAGATTATGTACTACAAGGTCATGACATCTGTTCTGGGGAAGGGCACTGCGTCTACGTCCTGATCTCGCCTTGGTTTAAGGTCACTTACATCGGTTCGACTGGGAGAGGAGTTATGGACCGGTGGAAAGAACATGTAAGACTGGTCAACTCCAATACGAAAGGGAGAAACCACAAATTGAAAAGGTGGCTGGAACGAACGGGATGAGATTTTTATGTAGCCATTCCCCTTTTCTATCCCTCAGAATCAGATCTCCGGGTAGCAGAATCATTCCTCATCTTGCGATGCTCTCCATGCCTCAACAGTAGAATGGATAGAAGAACAAAGACATGTCGAAGAAAAGGCCGAAGGGAAAGAAAAGCCTATCTTAGACAATTTGAACACTCTCCGTCAGTAAAACGCGACCAACGATTGATTGAATGGTCCTTTTCAGCTGGCTCCTCGACTGCTAGGCCGGATGCAGATCATAGTTTTTGCATCATTGAGAAACTGAAAGAGTATTTATGCAACAACTTACACTATGCCGCTATAACATCAAGCGGGGGAGGATTTATCCTCGAGGGGTGGGGCAAATTAATTAAGCTTTTCGGGTGGTCTATCGTTGAGTATAGTGACTGCAAATACCTTTCGAAAAATCTGAAACAGGAAATCCGTAAAGGTGGTAACTTCGTTTTTCTTCAGATCCGATTTAGTCGGAACCAGCATACTTCACGCAAATTTATTCTACTGTAACTTTTGCATTTCCGTTCCTCACGATCATTGCTATTTTCGTTTGTAGGGAAAACATTGGTAAGGTTGTTCAACAATATCGAGTGTTTCCCGTCAAACCGCACTCAGGCTATATTGCGAATTATCGTCGGTAACGTAATCAGAAAAAAAGTTGGATTTAACACTACCACCCCAGTCGTGGTTGAAATACAGTTCAATACTCAAATCATAAAGAGAAAAGTCTTAGATATGTCCAAACAGATCATAAGGAAAAAGTGCAAATCTGATTTCCTCTCGGACTTCATCATTTCTCGTATGCGTTTGGTCTGGTCCAAGAATCGGAGTATTGGTCAGCGCATTCATAACCACCGTGCTTCTGCTTCTACTTCGTCTGAGTATTGTTCATGTAGCAGCTGCCCCGCAGATCTTCCCAGAAACAACAACGGGCACGTAGAAGTTCGCTTCTCTGATATACAGGCAATGCCCGCTCTACTACGGAACTCAAAAAATATTATTTCCCCATCTTCGCAAGTCTCTCTCTCACGGATTAAGTATGCCTTAACGACCCTTACGTGATGGTCTTTGCAGGATACTGGATGATGAACCCTCTACATACAACGGATTTAGAAAATTTTTAAGGCCAGTATGCGATACACAGGAAGATCTCCCAGGTAATCTGTATAAATGGATGGTCAAATTTGATGGTTTGGTTATCGCTCTCATTGACCACAACGCTGGCGACTCCCTGGCTTGCTGCATGAGTATCTACCACGCGGCTTTAACTAAACTGTATTGGAAAAATGACGGGTTTTCTATCGTACCGCTCAGTGAAGAACGCGTCCTAGAGATATGTAAAATAGGATACGAGTCTATCGGAGCTGGTCGCATACAACAGAAAAAATTTCCATGAGAAATGAAAGTTGAAAAAACATTTCATTAAAAAAAAATCCTTCATATTTGTAAATTATCATTCCAATGTTAGTGTAATTCTAAAATTTCCAGTTTTATTTGATAAGTTCCCGTCTAAATATGAGTTTTCTCTTTCAACTACATCTATTTGTTCAAGATGGAATGGAAGTCTGGACGAGTTTATGAAATGTTTTAATTAAATTTTCATTCTACTTTGACAAATATCTTCTAATTTTGATTGGATTAACCTATTTATGACTGAAAATCCTTACTTAGAATGAGAGTCCAATTAAAATATTTCATTAACTCATCCATATTTTCATTCCATCTCTAGCATGCAGTCCAAATAAAAAGGGATACTCTATTCTTGGAATGAAAGTTTACAAATAGGATGAAAATTTTTAAAATTTGAATGACATTTTTTAAGACGGAATGAAAATTTAAAAATTTAGATTGTAATTTTACTATAGAATGATTGTATATTTTTGAAAAATTTCTCTGTTGTAGCATGCTGGAATTCCAAAGGCAAATTAGGATGCTGCTACGATATACCCGAGCACAAGGATGTATCCAGATGACCGATAGCTCCTTCCTTCTCTTAACCTAGTATACGAGCATGCAAACTTATTTCTAAGGTTGTGAACTTTCTACTATGGAATCTACCCCGAGCCTCTAACTTCAATCTTAAAGCAACCAACTTGCTGAAAGACATGATAGTATCACTGAACCACAGATCTCCCAAGACTACCATCGGCCTGTTGACGGCTGCTAGCTACGACATAAAAGAAATGTTCACCAAACTTCCTCACCAGTCCATCATTCGTGCACTAGAGTGGATCTGTTTCTACTACTCTAGTATTGGGAAGAAAAGTATCCAAGTAAACAGACGGGGCAAAGGGGCCTCCTTTAGTACCACTGGCAGTACAGGGGAATCTGGATGGATTTCCCTGAAACTCCGTCAAGTGATCGATTTTGTTAAATTTGACCTTGATCACTGTTTCTTTCGTGTTTTCACTCTGGTCATTCAACAGAAAATAGAAGTACCTATGGAAAAATGCTCCAGTCCGGCATTAGCATGCTTGTTATGTTCCTACAATGAGATTTGTTTCCTCCGTTCGATAAGATCCGACTCTAAGTACATTACGGGGCTAAGATTAGTGGACGATGTTAGTCTTTTTATCTTAATGCCCAGGAATGACCCCTCAGTTATCGACAAGGCCAACAAGCTTCTCAAGTTGTTCGAAGAGTCGTACGATAACAATTTGTCACTGATGAGAACAGACGACAATGAAGGAGGATGAAAATTCATCGGGTGTTCGAATAACTGCTGCAATGCGCCCCCACTAGTGATCTGTACTGCCATCACCAGAATCAAGGATTTATCTGGAGCAACGACCCCATTCAAATCCTCTCAACTCAAGACTTTGAATCATACGATCCCATGAACCAGAAAAAAAGTGTTATCAAATGCCATTTAAATAGGATCTACTCCCACTCCTCAGACCATAGAGGAGTGGGGATTCCCTTGCTTGCTTTAAGGAAATAATTGAGATTGAAGGGGTTCCCCTGTTTCTCAAGGCCCTTACCGAATTTTCCACATCCAATAACAGAAAAATTCCCACGAGAAATGAAAGTTGAAAAAACATTCCATAAAAAAAACATCCTTCATATTTATAAATTATCATTCCAATATTCGTCCAATTCTAAAATTTTCAGTTTTATTTGATAAGTTACCATCTAAATATGAGTTTTCCCTTCCAACTATATTTTTTTGTTCAAGATGGAATGAAAGTCTGGACGAGTTTATGAAATATTTTAATTAAATTTTTATTCTACTGCGACAAATATCTTCTAATTTAGTTGGATTAACCTATTTATGACCGAAAATCCTTACTTAGAATGACAGTCCAATTCAAATATTTCATGAACTCATCCAGACTTTCATTCCATCTCTAGCATGCAGTCCAAATATGAAGGGATGCCCTATTATTGGAATGAAAATTTGCAAGTAAGATGAAAATTTTTAAAATTGGAATGACATTTTTAAAGATGGAATGAAAATTTGAAATTTAGACTATAATTTTAATATAGAATGATTATTTAATTCTAGGAAATTTTTTCGTTGAAGGGCGGATGCTGGGACACATGGGTCAACATTTTTAGGATCGGGCTCGGTAAAAATGGGCGCGGCTCTTCGTACTGGTAGAAATATCCCCTACCTTGCATTCTTTAGGCCTCATCCCACTGCTGCTGCTCCCTCGCTCTTTAAAAATCCCCGCTCTTTCAACTGACCGACTGCTCCACCTGCGTCATCCCTTCCTTCACCTTTTTCCGAGGCAAAGTCTGTTGCCGCCATATCCCAATTTCTTTGTCCTATTCCCAGCCCATCACGCGCTTACCCATATCTGACACCTCGATCCCTCTTCCCTCTACCTCCCACCACTACGGCACCCCATTTCCTCCCGCTGCCTTACTTCCCTTCCTGCACGGGTCTTACCTCTCTTCTTCTGTCCCCTCCCGCCCAGTCACACGCTTACCCCACCTCGATCCCTCTTTTTCCCACCACCACCTACAGCACCCCATCTTTTCAAAAGCCGAAGTGACACGTTTCCTCCCACTGCCTCACTTCCCTTCCTGCAAACGGGTTTTCTACCTCTCTTCTTTTGTCCCCTCCCGCTCAGTCACGCGCGCACCGATACCTGACACCTTGTCCCTATACACGTTTTGCCACGCCCACATCTCCCGTATCCCCCGTATCCTTCAGAGTATCCTATTCTTCTCTCCTGCCCGTCGCTAACTTTACGAAAAAAGCATGACGATCCACCCGTACCCAGCTCGGTTGTACACGGATTCCCGCAATATGACAAAGATAATACGACCCTGTATGGCAACTGGGATCACGACTCGGTACGTACAACATGCGAGAAGCAGTCCAACATTGTTGGCACTACGGTGGTGGGAAAGACTTCGATAGCTGTGGATTGAGTATTTAAAGACGGTAAGCCCTCATTCCCCTTAGCGCATTATAAGTCCCCCTTGCGGAAGCAACCGAAACGCGGCGTAGGGACGTCCGCGATGGAAATTGGCTGTTTCACTCATTTTAATCGAATTTCCGATTTGCGCTAAGGGGTTCTGCTCGTGTGTGCTACCTTCTACCTTCTTCTCTTACCATCTTCTCCTTCCCCCTCCTTCCCTTTGGTGCTCGTCTATTCTCTTCCCGTTTCTCTTTACGTTCCCCCTCCCCTTTGCTTTCTCTTCTATCTTCTCTCTCCTTTCTCCCTTCTCTTTCTTTCCTATTCGTTCTTCCGTCCTTTTTTTCTTCTTCTTTGTTTCCGTTCGCCCCTCCTCTTATCCCTCTTCGCTGTAACTGGTCACAATCACAATTCGTGTGCTCAACCATTCCAATCATGCTTCAGTATGGCAAACCGTCACTTTAGTCATTCCATCTGACACACAAAAGGTCCTGGTCACAGCAATCCCAATAGCCCAGTGAAGCAATGAACCTACTCTGGCTTCATTGGGCCTTGGCGAGTGGCATGAATCTGGACGTTTTTTGGGGGATGGGGTGGAGGTGGGGAGGGCAGGACAGTTGAAGATGGGTGAGAACAAGTGAGGGCACGCTCACACTGGGGTATTCGGGACGTTTCATGTCACACCGCGTTCCCATTTTGCTAAAGACACGGTCGCTACCGTGCCATCAAGGTGCTGCTGTTTGGGGTTTCCAGTCACACAGAAGTAACCCCAAGTATAGAACGTACATGTTCTTTTTATATTTTATTCAAGTCCGCCTTTTTTCCTTTTTCAATTGATACCCGGTGTAAATCTTCCTTTTCAACTTTGCATTCATTTACGAAAATTAAATAAAAAAAGAATAAGGATTTTGCGGTAACGTCTGGAGCTTACCGCAAATTCCTCAAACCCGCGGCCAGGCAGGCCGCTGACAAATGGGTTTGCGAATGGGGTGTTTGGGGTCAGGACCATTGTGTGTGACCAGCCATGTGCACATTTTTTTGGGAGTTTTACGATTTTGGTACCCAGTGTGAACGTGCCCTGAGGCAGCATGAATCAAACTCTACCACTTTTTTTTGTTTTTTCATTTGAACAACTTTTCTTCATTTTGTGGTGGTGTCGCACACATAGTAATAGGCCATCACTCGTGTGCTAGTGGAACGGTGCCCCAGGGGCTAGGTCCCACTGCAGATGTTTTAAACGTTTTGTGACCAGGTCCTGCTCTTAGCATTTTAAAAATGGTTTCTGCGTTTTTTTGGGAATAACAAAGCTCTCCTTCTGGGAGCTGAAGAAAGCCAAATTCAGCTTAGTGTGCTCCCGTCAGCCAATGGGATGCAATGGAATCCGCTTCCTCTTTTTCAGGATGAGTATTGGACTCAGTGTCTGATCCCACACTACTTACAGTACAGGAATCCATAAAAGTAACGAAAAAGTTGGGCCCGCTCCCGTCGACCCGCGAAAGAAAATGGGGACCCCACCTTCCCGTATCCTCCGTAGGTCTTATGTGGGTATCGGCGCATTTCGATGGGCGGGTTCTTTTGCGGACATGAAAATGGTCCACTTGAACAGACACTGCTGCCCCCGCCCCCCGTCGTACACTTGCCATTTGTGTGACCAGCCCAACGAAACAGACAACAAAATTCGAATGATTTAAAAAAAAAAATCCTTCTTTTTCAGTGCAGGGTACGCGCCGGTTTTCTTCCAACCTCGAGCTTTTTCAGCGACGATCATTCCCTGCCCACTATGACTTCCAATGTTTCTACTTACCTCCGAAGATTGTGCAGCGGCCTTCGTCTGCGGAATCATGTGGGATCCGACAAAACACCACGTTTTACTTACAGTAGGACAGTGTAGGTAGTGTGGGATCAAACTCTCAGCCAATGGGCTGGGTCCTCTGAAGGTGGTCTCTGTCAGACCATTATGACAGTACTTTGAACACACGAGTTTGTTTTGTTTTTGTCAGCCTTTCTGTTCACACATAGCACTGTAGGAAAGTTGCAATACCACACCACCTTTGCACGTCCATAATATTGCATTCTCGTGCACAGCTAAATATTTAAGCCACCAGAACCTGTCCCAGCTATTGAGCTCGAGGCTCGGATTATAGGTAGCCCGATCATTCCCGAGCCTTGGACTTTATTGCCAAGCCTCGGACAACCAGTAGTACATCACCGAAAAAAAAGACAAAAAAAACATACAACCTTCTGCAAAAAAAAAGCAGCCCAAATCATACATGCCCAACGTGAATGAATCTTCCTCGATAAAGAGAAAGATTCATTCTCGTGAGGTTGAGAGAGAAAGAGAGAGAGAGAGAGAGAGAGAGAGAGAGAGAGAGAGAGAGAGAGAGAGAGAGAGAGAGAGAGAGAGAGAGAGAGAGAGGGCGTCAGCTTGTGTCAAACGCCGATCTTGGTGAGAGAGAGAGAGAGAGAGGGCATCAGCCAGTGTAATGTGTGATAAGCTCAGACCCGTACCCCGCGGCTTGTCGTATCCCTGAGGAAAAATCCCCCGGAAGCCCCGAAATACGGATGCGAACAAAAAGGGGGTTTTCTTTCTTTTTGCTTTTGTTTTCTTTTTGAAACGGCTTTTTCATTTTTTCTTGGTTAATAACTCCCGCGCGGGCGAGTAGCGGCCGCGGTATGAAAACCAAGAAACGGTTTCGGTTGGGACTTTTTGAATTTTGCGCATGCGCGCCTAAGCTCCGACTTCTTCACGCGTCTCGCACCCCCGTTTCTTGCTGTGCGTCCCCGCGCCATCTTCCTTTCTTGCTGCGCGCGTCTCCCCCATACATGACTCTTCGTCTTCCCCTACGCCCAGCTCGATCCTTACCCCGTCGTCCTCCGCGAAGTGATTGGCTGCGTAGTTGGGATGTTCGGATCAATGTGGAGAGCGGGAAACCGCGCACCACTAGAACGAACATCCCAATCACGTAGGACCATGCAACCCCGCGGGTCGAACTCTCTGACTCCCCCCCCCCCACCTTTCTTCTGTCCTGCTCCTCTACACCCTGCGATGCCCGCACCTCGCGCTGACAACCCGCTGCCTCCCGCGCTATAAATTCGCGCAACCCTCTCCTCTCGCTCTCTTTTGATCTCGGCTGCAATGCTGCGCGAGCTATGCACGAAGTCCGCAGCACCGAACAGGCTCGACGAGCCCAAGGATGGGCAAAGTGACGACGCGGGGTGGACACGCGGTAGACTCGGGGCAAAGCAGTCGGGGGGGGGACTGAGCAGTGGTGGGGATTGGACGCCGGCCGCGGCAAGGCCTTGTGGCTATGGTGGTCGGTGGTCTTGGGTAGTTTTGAAGGCTGCGCCTGGGGGCAACAGTTAATTGATAATTTTTGTATACAAGAAGGACTTGCTTTTATCTCCATTGCTGCTTTGTCTATGCATGGCGTGTGTGTGAGGCCCCGAGTGATGGGAGCTTATCGTGCGCATGAGTGATGTCGAAGGTCTATGGATGATTGGATGTCTTGTCAAGGGTCGATTGATTGTATGCAGGTATGTGTGTATGTACTTATCTGGGCGGGGACGGGGGAACTGAACCGGATGACCGTCTGCTAAGGAGTATGAGTGTGTTAATCCCGTTGTTCCCCTCCCTTCCGCGGCCCTACCTGCACGTACACGCAGTCTCTGTGTAAACTCTCTCTCTCTCTCTCTCTCTCTCTCTCTCTCTCTCTCTCTCTCTCTCTCTCTCGCCCCTCTTTTTAAATGGGCAGTCATCGTTTCTGAACTCCTCGTCCCCGCACCGGTGACATCCACCGTCGGCGTCCGCGCGTGCGGTCGATGCCCCCGCGACAGGGAAGAGAACTTAGATTTCATCATCTTCTTCCGACGCACTAACCTTGAGAGAGAAGGGTTGCATCGAGTGTTGTATGGAGATGGTGCTGGTACGGATGACCAGAAGCGCGGGGTCTGGACTGTGTTCATCGCCTACATCCGATCCTTCCATCTCGCTACCGGCCTTTCCCATCGCAGATGACGACGACGTTTACTGCGATGCGGATGTACGACGCGCTTTGAGTCGAACGGAGCAAGTCTGTTGGCGAGACCCGCCCCGGGCGTTTAATATTAGGGGAGACGGGTTCGTCTCAATTGATCGTTTCGATTCCCCGACTCTAATATTGCCTTATACGGATTTGACTGTGTTGCCCTGGTCGGCCGCTCACGCCACGTAGCGGCCGCAGTTTGATTGTCGCTGGTGTCGCCAGGGGGACTCATGTTCTTGGCGACGACTAGTCCTGGGTTACGAGGGAGCGACACGTTTCCTGGAGCTCTCCCGTAATGTGGGGGCGCTGCCCGCGCAATTTCGAATTCGGGTGTCGGCAAGTTCTCCCGCCGCTTCACCCTCTCGGGAACTCCCGCGCGGACTTTGTGAGTCCGACGCCGAGGCTTGAAGGCCTCGAACCACCCACCTATGCAACGAAAACCTGACGACCCGGTCGTCGGTCCTTAGCCATCGTAGCCTCCTCCCCCTACTACCCTTCTTCATTTTGATTCACTACGACAATTCGTCTTTGCGGAACTATTCGGTTTTCGTTACCTTGGACTGACCCGACCTCCACGGGACTCAGTGGCGAAAGATCGATCCCGGGATAACCTCTGGCTTGAGACGAGGGCCTCCCGTTCCGACCGGGAGACTCAACCCCTACGGCCAAAAACAAATCCACGGCCGCGCCCCTCCTATAACTCTGATCGGCGGCCCGGTACGGGAAGTCGCGAGGGGGCGTGAGGTTGCATATCACAGACGCCGAGTTTGGTGCACCAAATTCGGCGTCAGACACTAGCTGATGCCCTCTCTCTCTCTCTCTCTCTCTCTCTCTCTCTCTCTCTCTCTCTCTCTCTCTCTCTCTCCCTCTACCAACGTTGAAATGAGAATGAATCTTCCACGTTATCTCGGACGATTCATTCTCATCTCTCTCTCTCTCTTCCCCCCTACCAACTTTGAAATGAGAATGAATCTTCCGCGTTATCTCGGAAGATTCATTCTCATTTGAACGTTGGCTCTGATCTCTCTCTCTCTCTCTCTCTCTCTCTCTCTCTCTCTCTCTCTCTCTC
>BFEA01000031.1:3504913-3515306 GCA_003427395.1 Chara braunii
TGCTGTCCTGTCGTTTATGGCCGGGGTATGAAGCAGCTGTTCCTGGAGAATGTGTCTTTTGAGAGGATGGCGGTGTTGGAAAGTGAGGTGTTGGAACGATGTAAGTCATTGTATGTGGGAAGTGGTTTTTCACGAATTGGGAAATGGAAGCGGCAGTGCCACTTGGGACGTGCATACTGTCTGCCCAAGCATAAAGATGTCACCCGGTGGCGACCAATTTGCCCCTCCTCTTCTGAAGGCAGCTCGCTCAGTGGTGGAAGGGTTGCTCGTGCGGTTAATTGTCTACTTTGGAAACTTCCGGCTCTGACACACTTCAATCTTCGATGTACTCCCGATCTGATTTCGGGGATTGTTTCGATGAATAAGCGGTTGAAGAAAGGGGAACAATTGATTGGTGCCTCCTTTGATGTAAATGAGATGTTCTCGAATTTGCGACATCCTTCTATCATTGATGCGGTAAGATGGGTCGTCGATCTCTGGGTAGGTGAATGGTTTCGTGGTGTTTCTGTGAGCCTGCATGGGAAGTTGGTGAAGCTGACGAAGGGGAAGTGTGAATCTGGTTGGGCTTTTCTTGATTTTGCTATGTTGCTATCCTACGTTAACTTCGAGTTGGACAACACCTTTATTGTTGCTTCGGACGTGCTTTTGCGGCAGACCATTGGAATTCCCATGGGCAAATCTACTAGTCCAGCCCTAGCCTGCCTTTTGTGTGCCTTCAATGAGTTCTTGTTTCTTTCGTCGTTAGGGGCCGACCAAAAATTGGTCAGAGGCTTTCGCATCGTTGATGACGTATCCATCTTTGTGCAGTATGATGTTGGGTGCCCTGAGTCCCAGTTGAAAGCGTAACGGATACTGGAATCTTTCCGGAACTGTTATGACTCCAATCTTTCCTTGGAGCAGACCAATGATGGTGGATGCTGGAATTTTATCGGGTGCAAGTTGATGTTGGTGGACTGTCCATGTCGTCTTCTTTGCATTGCAACTCACAAGAACCAGAAGGGTTCTGTTCCCCTTCCACTTGTCTTTCATAGTATTCAAGACTTTGTATCGTATTCTAATCGTCAGCAAAAACTTGCGGTGATTTCTTCCTTTTTGCATCGGGCGCGCACCTATACGACTTTGCCTGATGGTGAATTGGCCTTCCTGCTTACCTTTAAGATTGAGCTGTGGAAGCGAGGTTACCCTGACAATTACTTTGATAGCGCGTTGGTCAATTTCTCGAGGAAATTTGCGGGGTGTTGGGATCACTGGATCTCACTGCTTACCAATTGGGGTCGTATGTCTCAATATTGTCGGTACTTTTGGTTTTGTCCCGAGGCGGGTGTTTTGAGCCCCGGACCTTGAGCCTAGAGCAGTTGGTGTTGATCTGAGGCGTGTCTGAATTGGGTCCGATATTTGGACCTTGGTGTTTTTTGACTTTCAGTGGTCGCTGTGGCCTCCTTTGCTTTCCCGAATGTTGTTGATTTGTAGAACGTGGGTTCGAATAGATGTAGTTTCCTTACCACGGCGTGGTATTCAGCTGAATTTGAGGAACCGGTCTGATATGACCCATGGAGTAGGATTTGGAACTGTGGTACTTGGTCCTCCGGTCCCTCTTCTCGTGCTCTGGTCTTGCTTGGTTGGTGCAAGATAAATTGATGAGGTGCTGTCTGCTACAGTACCTCCGCGACCAAGACCCCTGATGAGCGCTGTTGGCGGACAACCGAAACGTTGGGTCCTCGCCGTCTGTTTTTCATTGCAATATCCTTTCAGTCGCGTTCGGGAGATATCAGTGTATCTTGCAATACTTCCTTCTCTTTCCTCCCCTATGTCCCTTACCTCTTCTCCTTCTTCCTCTTCTTCTTCTACTACTTGTTCTTCCTCTTCTTCTTCTTCTTCTTCTTCTTCTTCTTCTTCTTCTTCCTTCCTTCCTTTCTCTCTTTTTCTTCATGCATCTTCTCCTACCTCCACATCTTTTATCCCCTGACCTTTGGCGTGGATTTGTTGACTAACCGCCTTGTGCTTGTAGTAGCAGGACTTTTTCGCTGTTCATTCTGGATGATGAATGTTTGACCTCATACTCATACGAGGCATCTCAGCCGTGGGCACGCCCAGGTGCGTAGGCCATGCCCGGGAAAAAAAATGCAAAAAAAATAACGCTGAGTCCCTGAGTTCCTGAGGCCAGAGGCCTAGGGATCCTTTGCTGTGAAAGTGGGCAAACCGCGGTATTTTTGCTGGCAAACTACGGGAACCCGATAAAGCTGCAAGGAAACCTCTATTTTTGTGAAGGAAACTTTGAAAGGACGATATTTTTGCTGCCAAACTTGGAAGGAGCAATATTTTTGCTATTAATCCATCTATCTATCTATCTCTATCTATCTCCCCTCCCCCTCTAGCTCACCCTCCCTCTCCCCCTCCTGCTCACTCCCTCCCTCCCCCACCCCCGTGGATTGATGCAGGCAAAATGAGGGTTGCGAACAGGTGTGCATTATGTTGGGGGAGGACGGCAACTATGGAAGCCGTTTCTGCCATCCTCCTGGAACATAACGCACACTATAGCTATGTCGGCGACCCTCATTCTGCCTGTATCAGACCAGAAAAAAAAGAGAGAGAGAGAGAGAGAGAGAGAGAGAGAGAGAGAGAGAGAGAGAGAGAGAGAGAGAGAGAGCATCGTCCATAGCTGCTTCCCTTCCCCAATATAAGGCACACCGTAGGGTTCACGACCCTCATTTTGCCTGTATCTGACCCGAAAGATATACGACCATTATCAGGGGGGAGAGTCCTCCCCTGAACATAATGCACACTGATCATGAATGTATGCAAGCTATCTTTCCGGTCCAGTACAGGCTCTCTCTCTCGACACACACACACACACACAAACAGAGTAGTGTGACCACGAGGTCACCCTACTCTCTCTCTCTCTCTCTCTCTAGGGGGACAAATTCACGCCCGGTCCCAGTTTTTAATTCGCCCGCGCAGTCCACAGGGACTCCACTTGTAACGGAATTTGCAACCTCTCTGCGCGAACTCCACAAGGCCCTGTGCAGAGTCCCACCACCAGCCTTGCTTTTTCTCGATGCTCGAATCTGGACGTGTCTATGCAGAAATGATGTGGAGTTTGCTGAACCCCACATCTCCACAAACACGTCCACTCACTCTAAGCTGCATGTGGGACTTTTTCCCCGGCAGGTGCTACTCTGTCCTCGGACCCTTCATCCCAACTGAAATGGACGTCCTGAAAACGACAAAACTGCCCATTTTAAACTTGCCATATGTCGGGAGCGCCGGCAGATGTTTTTCTTGCCTTTATCATGCTTTATGAACTGGGAAGGACAGGGACCTGCGGAACTGTGTGTTTTTTTTTTTGCCCATTCTGAACTACAGGTGTGACACAGGGGTACGGTGCGTTAACGTCCGCCACGGCTTTTTCAAGCTGGGCGAGGTACTGGTGGTTTAAAAAAGTAATAATTTTAAACCTTTTAAATTCGTATTCAGTACTCATTGGAAAATTGGGGCCGTCAATTGAATTTTGCAATATATGAGTTTTAAATATAGAAAAAGGAAAAAATAAAAATTGGGGCTGGCCCGCCACAATATGGCCGGTACTGGGGAATTTACCCAGCTTCGCTTTTGACGGGTCCAGGGGACCCGAGCGGTGCCAGACAGAAACAGGGAGAATGAGCAGGTGGGAATGCCGTTGGGAATCTAGGACTAACAGTTGAATTCCTGAAGGGGGTAGGGGGATGCAATGCGGGGATTAGAATAGTAGGCGTTGACAATGTGGTGTGGTGTGGTGTGGGGTTGTGTGGTGTAAGCCCACACAACCGACAAGGAGGAAGCGGACATAGATGGGCAGAGGAAGAGAGGTGAAGAGAGGGGCAGCGGAGGGGAAGAGATGCGCTGGAAGCTATCCCCACTAGTCTGTGCTTAGTTGTCTCCAGGCCAGCTACGATTTCACAGAGGCTGTGGGGCCTCCTACAGCACCCAAAAGAAGCATACAGGCCTAAAATTGGCCTGACGTTGGCCTAATAGGGCCCGCTGGACCATTGGTCTGAGTGTTCCCGTTGGCTCTATCACTGCTAAGCCTTGCTTTTGGTCTACCGCAACCGTGCTAACCGAGTAACCTGGTGTGGGGGGGAGGAGGGAAGAGAGCGGAAGGAAGGTTTGGGGGGGGGGGGGGGGGGGGGGGAGGAGAAGGAGGGGGGAAGCTTTCGATGTTTAAGCCAAGGAGAGAGGACTAGCTTCCCTTGAAGGGTGACTGCTGCCAGTTGATTATCCCTCAGGCTCTCCCAAGTGACCAAGAACCAGCTTCTTGTCCAGGCGACATAATCGTTGTCCGGACGAGTGCCTTGATTTTTGCCTTTGAGTGATTGGTCAGAAGTCCACTGCCCCTCGAAGTGGATGTCGTTCCTATCTGCCCAACTTCGACGGACCGTATGTGTCACTTCCTGCCACCGGGTTATGGGTTAATATTTGGACAGATAATTTCAAACGGTTTCTAGATATGTGATTGGAGGACGCACAAAGATTTGGGACTCGACACCTCGAAATCACCACCGCCGTTCAGATTCCCCTACCTCGACGGACTGTATGTGTCACTGACAGCCACACATGATGGGAAACCAAACCACCCCGTGGTAAAACGTCTGTACTAACCGAGGTAAACAGAGGTAAAAAAAAAAAATGCTGTCCGCACTGGATCGTAAGACGTGCTGTGCGCACTGGTACGTTCACGCAAATGAGATGTTAAGATTGAAAAAAAAAGAAAAAAAAGAATGCCAGACGAGCTGGAAACAGAGGTAAAAAAGAAGCAAAAAATAATGACAATAATAATAATAATAATATTATTATTATTATTATTATTATTATAATAAATAATAATTAAAAAAAATCACGCGCCGACGTGTTGCACTCGGGAGGTGCCCATACCTGGGCACCTCGAGGGCTATGCTCACACGAGGACTTCCGTCGACGTATGTGTCCTCTTTCACGGTCAAGCCTGGATGCAGCAGACCGGAATCACGTCCACATATAAGTTTAAAAGCCCTACTATGTACATAAAATCTAAAATTTCAAATTTCCCAATTTGCATGACATTGTGTCTCCAGAATTGGAAGAAACCCAATATTTCCCTGAACCGAGGATTTGGCCAGTGGCCCAGTAGCTGCCCCTCGCTTTTCATCGTCGACCCCCGGCCGGCGGCCCCACCCCATCCTTGACCACCATGGTTGGGGCGTGGGCCAGCAATGAGCATGCATCGCCTCTGATTGGGGGAGGGAGACAACAAAGCTATCTTTGCAGGGGTCCCCTGTCTAACCCTTAGGAGTAGTGGTTAGTAGGTGGGTAGGTAGGTAGGTAGAGAAAAGTGGATTGAAAGAAGAATTTGAAAGATGATGAAAGATTTGAGAGAAGAAGTTCAACATAGAGTAGTTTTCTAAAACAAAAAGAAGTAAAGTATTTGCCTGAACCCGCCACCAACGTGTCTCTCTGGTCTTTTGTGCCTGTGGTGAGAAGCGGAGCGAGGCCCTGTCGCCGCGTTTGCTGCCGTACCGAAAAAAAACAAGCGCACAGAATGTTCAACCGTACGTGTGCCACGGCGGGGACATTAATTACGTTCTCAGACCATGCGAACTGAACAGAAGAGGGCGAGAGAGGTTTCTCAGCCTCTCAGGCCATACGAACTGGACAGAAGAGGGCGAGAGAAGTTAAAAAGAAGAGGCGGTAAGACGAGAAGAGAGAGGGGAAGACGGATTCCGAAGAGGAGAGAAGAGGAGCAGCGAAACAGCTGACGGTGAGAGAAGAGAAGAGAAGAGAAGAGGAGAGGAGAGAGAGTCGAGGACTAAAGAGAGGCTGAGTGCAAGCACAGTCCAAGTCGTCGAAGTTATGGAGAGAAGCAGAGCCGCGCAGAGTGTCCTGGGGGGAGCCTACCTCCGGACTACTATAGGCTCGATGATGGCTGTGGTTGATGATGCCTCTTCTGCTCGTCACGGCGACAGCTGAGGGCGCTGCTCTCCGTCGGCTTTCTTCCAACCGTCGTTCTCTTCAATCCACCGTAGCCAGCAGCTGGGTGACTGCTCACAACGCAGCGAGGGCTAGTGTCGGTGTGGCTGGACTCATCTGGAGCGACACAGTGGCTTCTTCTGCAGCTGGTTGGGCCAGCACGCTCGCTGTGGATTGCCAGTTGGCCCACGCCAACAACACCGGCTACGGGGAGAATCTGTACAGGGCCTGGAGTTCGGGAGCTATTAACATCACGCCATCAGATGTTGTGGGCTCTTGGGTGTCTGAGAAGGCCGATTACGACTACGCGACCAACACCTGTGCCACCGGTAAGGTGTGCGGTCACTACACGCAGGTCGTCTGGAGCAACAGCAAGGAAGTCGGGTGTGCTATCGTCTCCTGCAAGTATGGGACGTTTAACGCACAGATCGCCGTCTGCCGCTACAACCCACCTGGCAACTACAAAGGCCAAAAGCCCTACGCCGCCTACGGACAGTCCGATTTACTCGCAGATGAGTGAGAGCGTACCGGCACGGAGTGTGTTCTGGAGGCATCTGACCACACTTACGGCAAGGTGAGGGATGAATCGGACTGCAATCACGTCCGGAGCTTTGTGGAGAAAGTCTATACTCTGAGTCTGAGTATGCCCTGAGTTTGCATCTCTGTTCGGAGGATCAAGTAGTTCTCAGACTGAGCGTCCGTCTGACAGTCAGTCAGTTCTGCCTGAAAAGCATATAGTTGTCGTAGCCTCGCGCAGGCACTTTTTTACTTTTCTTTCTGGACGGAATTGCGGCCAGATGCATGCCGGTCCGGCCGTACATTCTGTCGGGTACTTTCAAGATACTGCTAGTGTGAGTACACTGCGTAGCCTCACTCATCAGACGTGTAGTCCTGTCCTTCAGGAATGATGAACTCGTTAGTTAGTTAGCTACCGCGGTTGCGCACATTAGACTGCTTCTGGTAATTGAACATTTTCTGTCGGTAATTAATTACACTCATGATCTATTTCTCTGGCAACGGTTAGACGGCACGTGAGTGTGTACTAAACGACCACGTGGCAGATATAGCTATCGTTGATCCGTTTTTTTCTTGTTTTTTTTTTTTCCCTATGTACCACTCCTCCCCCTTTATATCGTCTCTGCGGATTTTCCTAGACTACATGCTATTTTGCCGTCATTTTGTGTCCCTAATGTTTGTTATCGGTTTTTATTTTTTCTTCGCTGTAGTTCAAGCGATGGTTCTCCGGGTAGACAGACTGTGAGGACCCCGGCCTCAAATTCTAATGTAAGCCTTGGGCACTGGGCCCGTGTTTTGGGAAAAAAAAAAGAAAAACAAGGTTCAAGCGATGGATGGTATATTATTATTATGAGGTCTTTCCGAGCGAAATTTATGCGCATCGAGATTCTCTTTTTTTTTTCTTTTTTTTTACCGTATTGAGATTTTCCTCTCCACCATTTTCCTATTTTTTAAACCCTTTCACACAGTTATTTGGCCGTGTGCTGCGGCGATCCCGGCGGCATTGCACGGTGGTCCCCACCGCCGCGTTTGGCCGTGGCCTTGTCCAAAACGGCCCTTGTAGCGGCTCAATTCGTGGTAGAGGTTTTCCAAATTGGCGGTAAGAATTTTCGAATTTGCAATGGCGCCAACTCGATTTGGCAAAACTGAATATGCAATGGCGCCAATCGATGGGGCCCAATTGAATTTCCACTGGCGCCAATCGATTGGGCACAATGGAGTTTGCAATGGCGCCGATCGATTGGTGTCGAACGAATGGAGCCTCTTCATCTGGCGGGAGGTCGAGAACCGTGCAACGAAAGAGGACAAGGAAAATTCAGCAAGCAAATATTAGAGGAGAGAGATTCTTTTTCTTTTTTAAATAGCTAAATGGATTATCTTATTATGCTAATTCGGATTTACTAATGTTTGTCTCTGAATTTACGCTTTGTCAGTGCACTTCGTAGTGCACTTCGGAAACGGTTTGCTCTCAGCAAGGAACTGATCACTCATAAATTTATGTTTTGATTTAAAAAACGGTATTCTTGTAAATTGTTTTCAAACGATAGGAGGTAGTTGGAAATCTGAACCATTTCTGTATTAATGCGGGGTTAAACTTTTTTTTTTTTTTTTTTTTTTTTTTTTGGTTGAGAAGATTAACCTTTTATGTTGCAAACAGAGAATTCATCGAGGCCGGGGACCTCACAATTCTACCCGGATGAACCTGTTGGGGCCATACCCCGTTCTGCATACAACTGGAAACGGGGTCCAGTGTCCCATTTCTCTCTGTTCAGTGCACAACGTCTCAAAAAGTAAACGTTTAGCTCAGGAAAAAACAGGTTCCAACTAGAAGACTTCCAGGCTTGCGACAAGATTAGCGCTATCTTAATTAATCTTGAGGGGGAACTACGTGGGAGTGACAAAATGAGTTATAATTGCACTTTGGGCCAAGATACAGTTTGCAATTGCACTGTGGGCAATGTATGCAACCCAGCTTTCTGGCCAGGTAGGGTGCCCGAACTGCAATTGCAAACTGTATCTTGCCCCATATATAGTGCAATTATAACTCGTTTTTGTGACTCTACTGAAGTTACCCCTAATCTTGAACATGTCCAATACAAACCAGGCAGCACATTGCCCCTGCCAAACTTAGTGGCTTCCAAATTCCAATAGCCCTGAGCTACTTAAAGTCTGTTTCTCACAAATCTCTGGATCATTGGAACCTTGATCATTCAATTGACCTTCTTTGAAGTTCTTTCTTCTTGGAGATTCCATTTCATGGCGGTTTCAGCCAGTTAGCTATTTCCAGCTTATTTTCATGGGTAACCCCTGCGGCCCTCTCCATTTCTTATTTTTACCCCATGTGTCCATGAACCAAAGAAGACCTTTCTTCTTGCTGGAGAGTTGGGCACTCCCGTCGGCCAAAATCTGTAGACCAAGGTTGTTCCTGATCTGCGCTTGTTGTTGCTGCACCCGCGGGAGTAGTCTCTCTTCGGAATATCAGAGCCTTCCTGGCCCTTCAGATCTCCTGCATTATAATTCCTCTGCAGGTCAAGGCTATATAGTTCCACCCTGGGTGATGCTAGAGGTGCTGGTGTAGGCAGCCACCGCTAGCACCCCCAGGCAGGCTCCATCTATTAGTGGGGAGCAGCACCTGCTGGAAACTGGGTCCAGCGTCCCTCACACTTGGAAAAACCATGAGGAATCATGAGATAACGTGCTGGAAACCGGGTCCAGCATCCCATCGCTATCCACCCTGATCGAAAGTCCCCCCTTTCGCTTGGCAGAAACCCAAACATGATCCAGTCCTCAGACCACGGCCATGCCATTGGGGGTTCCGTTGCCCCTGCCCACAGTTCCCTCCACCAACGGCATACATCCTCTGAGAAAGGATACTCAAGCCAGAGGTGGGCGTTGGACTCCCATGAGTCCCATCCCCACTTGCATCTGCAACATGTCAGGGTAACTCGCATCCCCTTGTTAGACAACCACGTTGCTGTGGGGATAACCATTAAAGTTTGTTGCCACTGTAGGCTGGCGTCTCTTTGAGAGGGCAGCGCACTCAGCGTCCTCCATATGTTTCTCCAAGAAGGTTGAGTAGCTAGAGCATCCTTGTAAGTTTTAAACCGCACCTCTGCCAAACGCAATGGTTTCTTTTTCTACTTTGTCTTATGCAGATGCCTAAAAAAAGGGTCATATATGGATGCAGGATGAGATCATTTCTTCAAATAGTCTGGTTTTTCTGCTCTTAGTGTGTAGCAGCAGGGATCTGGCGCCGGGTTCAGGGCGAAGAGGTTCCCCCTCTCTCCAATAGCCTGCTCAGTCAATTCCCTGGATCCCAGGGTAATCAATGCTGGCAGGAACCATACACACCCCTGTTTTGATACATTCCGAACTCATTTTGTATATGGGACGCTGGACCCTTTTTCCAGCAGGTGCTGCTCCCCACCAATAGATGGAGCCTCTCCCCAGGTGCTAGTGGTGTCAGCTCTTATAAGCACCACTAACACTGGCAGGGGCGTTTAAGGGGAAAAAAAAACAAAAAAAACTGCGCCTGTGACCGCTGCACAGTTCAGAATTCGCAGAAGTAACAGTCCACTGCAAGATTGGGCCGTGAGCAGTTCTAAACAGCAAGAAAAACAGTAAACTACGCTTTCCAGGGCCTACCAGCTCATAATTGGCAAAAAAGGGAGGTGGCCTGGCCTAGCAGGCCGTCCCCTTTTTTTTGTTTGTCTTTTTTTTTGTTTTTGGCTTCTGGCGGGAATGGGTTCGGGCTGGAAAACCATCCCAGTACAGGAAAAGCCACCAACCGCGCCCCGGCCCCTTCTCTCTCTCTCTCTCTCTCTCTCTCTCTCTCTCTCTCTCTCTCTCTCTCTCTCTCTCTCTCTCTCTCTGTGTGTGTGTGTGTGTGTGTTTGTGT
>BFEA01000031.1:3533336-3553508 GCA_003427395.1 Chara braunii
TTAAACGAGGTCGGATTCCAAAATAAAAAACGTAGGATTGTAGGGTTTTGCAAGCCCTAAAACCCTATCATACATATATATATTTTTTTTACGTATTTTTAGGGGTATTAAAAAATATTAAAAAAACAGGCAGCGGATAGGGCCTCATTGCCCTGTCCGCGACCGACTTTTTCGCCCGCGGCGGCCGAATTGCCCGCGGCCTAGGCCGCGGGTGTCACATAAGTAACGGGAATACAGGTTGCAAGAAGATCCTTAAAGAAGTCTAGTACAATTTTGACACATTCTACAGTTGTGACAATTGGGTGAGTGTCGGGCCTCCTTTGATCCATACAGTGCTTCGACGACCGTGCGTTTGGCTCTAGCCCGAGCAAGGCCGAATAATTTTGTGTCAATTGAACCTTCAATAGTGTCATGGGAGAGTTTACCGTGGATCCGAGCAACATCGGTATTGAACTTGTTAAAGTAGTTGGACTTTTATTATCTGTATGGTCTGTTCTTTCCAATCCAAGTCTTGTGGTGTTGGATGTTGTTCCAGTTCTTGGAGTTGATTAAGCAAATCTATTTTGTGTCGGTTTCTTTATTTGGCTAGTTGTTTAGAGAACTCATTGCATTTTTTGACAAAAAAAAACAGACCATTATTGAACCATGTAAGAAATAAGTCTACTTCAAAGTAACGTTCTTTCCAGTATGCCCAAACGTGAGTCAAGTATTGCTGAAACGATTTGAGATGGAGCAAAGAGGTGTTTAGTTTGTAGAAGCCCGGGCCTTAGTCCGACCGCTTGTGAAAAGTTAACGCCATCATGCACATCTTATGAACCAGCCAAGGGTAGGGGCCGGGCGGGAGAATGGTCGCTAGTGTTAAGCTGCCCGCCAAGTCCTCCGAGATGAGAATAAGGTCGATCCTGACTTAGAGAGTCTGGTCGGGTCATTATTACGAATGCATGTGAAACTCCGCTTTGTGGGAAAGAAGCGATGATAAGTGTCAAAGAGGGAAAAAAAGTTGCACAGTCGGTAGATCATACCCTCACCTTTCTCCACCTGTCGTATAGTGGACGGGAGAACCTGCCAACGATCTAACCAACGATTGGGTGTTGTGTTAAAATCCCCAGTGAGAATCACGGGGATGCCTTGCGGTATTTTGACTTGGATTCTTCAGAAGAAATCCTTGCGTTCCGTCATGGTATTCGGGGCATAGATGCAGAAGATGCACACAACTTTTAGTTCCAACGCCCCCAACATTGAGACGCAACGACCCTCCTCCGTGTCCACTTCCCTGTGTAACACCTCTAGTCGGGAGTTTGAAGGGATCCATATTGTTGTCCCTGCATGGTGCATGTGCCCTAAAGGCCTAGTGTGGCCAGACCGCCTTGTGTGCCCTGTTGTGGTCGGGGGAATCTGTCAGGTGTGTTTCTTGGACGCAAACTACATCTGGCCAACTTCGTCCTTCCACCCCCCTTAAGAAGGAATCGTATGGCTTGGGACTTGTCTGGACAGAGTGTGGCCAGCCCATTGACATTAATGGATCTGAGATCCAGGTCCGCATTACGGAGGGTGGTGCGCCAGACCTTGTTTTGGCCGTATAGCGCTTCAACCCATTCCATTATGCTGGTGTCAACGTTTTTTTCCCCTTTCTGGTCCTATAGGTAGTGCCACGTATATTGATCCCATGCCACCCCTTCATTAATAACACCTGTTCGGATCACGGAACACAAGGCAGTAACGAGCTCCGTGTCCGGCCAGATGTGACTCGGTTTGATCTTGAGACGTTGCAGTTCTAATAATGCATTGTGTGATAACCAAGTCAGTCCTGCCTCCTTTTTTTCCTCAAAGAGGACATATAGATCATTGTTTGTAATTCTACAGGAGCCCGATGCAACCCTTATCATGGCTTTAGCCCCCGCCTCATAGTGTGCTGTGATGAATTCCTTCGCATCCCTGAACCTAAAACTGCGCTGACCCTCTACATCCTGTTGCAACCTCCAGCCGTGTAACGTGACCCCCTCCTACAGAGAAAATAATCATTCTCTTCAGTTAGGGAGAGGCCAATTTCCCACCGGCCAAGTTTTTTTCTTATAGGGATCACCAAGATCTTATCCCCCAAGGGGAGAGGCCCTTGGTGAAGTCTTTTTTCGATCAGGTGTCGTAGTCGCGGGCGACGGGGTAAGTCCAGGCCCATCCCGTCCAGGTTGTTTGGGGGAGGGTCAGGGGGAGGCGGAAGGGGGGGCTCGACTAGTGGTACAATCAGGGGATCTCGAGGTTGGGGGGACGAGGCGGGGGGKGGGGGGATAGTGTTAATCTGCGAGGGTTGCTCCCTTTCCGGAGGAGGGGGGGAATGGAGTTGACTATGAACGATACACCAGACTCAGTGTCAGGTTTCCTGCCAACTGGCTGGCTGGGGTAACCCGTGCTCCAGAACCTGTTGGAGACTCGGGCTACTGTCTAATAATTCAAATAGATCAGCATATGTTTGATCCCAGAATTCGGTGGACAGGTGAGTAAGATGTGTATAATGGCCCTTTAATTGTTCATAGAGCCATTCCGTAACGACCTTCATCCTATCCTTTACCTCCCCTTGTGTCTCTGGTGTGGCATCGGTCATGATCACTTCCGGCATTGGTGTGGCCGTCTCATTTGCAACGGGTTCTGACCCTTCCACGTCCATTGGTTCTGGACCAGAGGCCTGTTGGAAGGGATCCTCTACTCGCGGGGGCCTAAAGGTGTGTTGTCTGGGAAGATGTTCCTCAAGGCCCTGAGCTGGATGTTTTGTTTCCAACACTCCGCTCTTTGGCACTTGTTGTTTCGCCTCTCCCCCCCCTCCTTGCGGGTGTATTGAGGGTCCCTCTCCTCTTGCCCTACCATCATCTTCCTCTCTTATCCCTGTATGGGCCTGGGTTGCTCCCCTCGCTGCTGTTGGGACCCAACACCCTTTAATGCCCTTCCTCCATCCACTACTTCTTCCTTTTGTGAAGACGGCCCCAGTCCTTCCGAAACCAGCATTATATGATCCCGTTGCTTACCTTTCCGTTGTTGCGATACAGGCATATCTGTCTGCAGCACCCCTCCTCCCTCCACTGCACCTCCTTGTTGTGCAGACTGTCTCTCCATCAGCATCACCCTTCCCCAGTCTACCACATCCTTTTGCTGTGTATGTTGCCCCCGTCCTCCTTCCTCCAATGCAACAAAATGATTGGTGCCCCGAACAAAGTTTTCCTGGTTTACTTTTCCTGAAGATTTCTTTCGATATTCCAAGGTCGGGTTCAATGTTTTTGGTGCTTTGTTTTTTGGGGGAATTACCTGCCACGTCTCTCTTACCTCCGTTTCTCTGAGGAAGGCCTCTGGTCTTTGCTCCCTTATATTCCCGGTGTCGGGGGGAACCTGTTGATCCTGTTGGGTCTCCAGATGTTCTTCCACTGAGTGTGGGGGAATCCAATGGTCCAGGGATTTGCTTCTCAAGTCAACCTCAGAGTCTTCCTTTCTCTCCCTTTCCCACCCCCTTATTCCACCTTTTGTTTTGACTTCATCGACATATACCCAACCCTCGTGGACCAGGTCAACAATTCGCCAGTGTGTGGTTTGGAAGGGATCACGTGGCAGGCGGCCGGTAGCCTTCATGCGTCTGTCGGGATGGTGAGGGCAATCAGTATCTGCCATTGCATGGCCGTATTGTTGGCACTTCAAGCACCACGGTCGGCGTTTGTGGGCTGTGTGGATTTTGAAATCCTTTCCCGCAATTCGCAAAGGTATTACCGTATTACGTCATCAATCTGGAAAATGCAGTCATCCGGCAGGTTTATTGCTAACATCAAATAATCATCACGTAGCGCAACATATGCCAGCAAGGGTTCTATAAAATCAACGATGTTGTATTTTTGTGCCAAGTCTTGGATAAATATGATCTGGATCTCAATCGGAACGTACCTGTATCCGGCCCAATAGTAATCAGCCATGAGTTGATGTCGCCTCTCCTCCCTGCTTTGTTGCCTCTTAGGCGACCACGGGTAGATTCTGACTTCGGACCAGCCGCAGCACACACTACGCCACATGTCCATTATTCTTTTGTCTACGTCAAACATGCTAATCACGGTGAATACTGACTACGAGATCGGTTGTAGTAGATAAAAATATTGAGCTCCTTCCTCGCTCCCTTTGAGGCCCGCGAGTCTTTTTTGGATCCAGCCAATCTTGTCGTTGGAGGACTTGTATGCAACATCGTCATAAAAGATCAAGTTACTCCCGTGCCGTGAGTAAAGTTCATCTCGTTCGCGGATTTTATCTGCCGACAAGTGTTTTGACTTGAATCATTTTACCCCCTTGATGAACCAGACGATCCTCTGATTTGGTGAGGAGTTTGGTGAGGAAGAAAGCTCTGACAGTTATAACGTTGTCGAGGGGTATCCGCCAGGTCTGATCTCCGGATTCCCCTTCCCCCCACTGGATTGTTAAGGGTTCGCCGCTGTACATGCATTTCATTTGTCAACCCAAGAGGTCGAAGAGGAGACCGAAGTTTCCTGTGAATCTACCCGTTCTTTGGTTGCTTGTATTTCCTTTAAAATTTATGCGGGTGAGATTGTTCTTTCTTGTTGTTGCGGCTCACCAGAGTCCCTCATGGTCGTGTCGTGTTGTTGAGCGCATCAGCTCCCGCCTTTTTGCAAGCACGAGAGTCCTTCCGGCCATATCACGTAGGAGTAAAACAAAAGCAAAATAGAGGTAACTTGGGAATGACACTTAACAACCCCGCGAACTGCCGAGACGGTTGCGGTAGCGTCATTCTGTCGTCGCTCTGGCTAGGTGCGCCAGCTATACATCCCGCGGTCCCCTACGACAGGATAGGTTCCCGTGGGGCATGAGTTTTTCTTCCCTAAGGGGCTGTCCACACCCTTAGGGGTCCCTTAGGGGTGTACCTCTACCGAGCTACTAACCCACGTGCGAAGGCTTTTAGATGCAATTGCAGAGGTAGGTCAACCAAGGGCGTTTGCTCGTTCGCTGTAGTATAGATACACTTGGTTAACTCCAAGCGGACCCGAGCGTTGTTCGTTCCTTAGGGCGCTGATGTCCTAAGTACGAAGTGGACATCGGTCGACTAGGATGGTCTCAACCAAGCGTGAAACCCACAACTCAATCCTAGTCCTTTAGATATACCGTCAAAAGAAAATTATAACAACCACACATATAATTACATCAATTGGAAT
The DNA here is from genome assembly GCA_003427395.1 of Chara braunii. Taxonomy (NCBI): domain Eukaryota; kingdom Viridiplantae; phylum Streptophyta; class Charophyceae; order Charales; family Characeae; genus Chara; species Chara braunii. Next base: position 3,538,526 of record BFEA01000031.1, read on the forward strand.
TGATCGTAGACGATAGGAACATATATCCAAAAATATAACTGAAAGAATTCAAATCGTCATCTCATATTAAAAAAAAAATTAATCGACCATCTCAGGTCGAGCACCATAAAACAATCATACATCTGCCAACGAGGAGGTGGCTTCGACAATAACCACGATGCAACCGACAAGGTCGTCGGTCTGCCTTAGTTTTGACTTGATGAGACGCGTTGCCAAAATCATTCATTCAACCTGCTGTTGACTTAAGAGGAGACGCACTCACATCTGTCTCCATACTTTCTAATGTTTTTGGATGACAGGCTGCTTTGCGAATAATTCTTGATCAGAGGCATTGCTTGAAGTATTGCATGCCTCTCCCTCTACGAAGTGGTTTGGGGTACTCCTCTTCCTTGTCCGACCACGAGACTCGGATCTTAGAAGTCGGTCTGTCTCCATCGAATCGGCAGAGTACCTCCCCGTAGAACGGTTCACTCTGGGTCGATAACAGGGTCGGCTCCTAAAGCAACGAGCCCCCACCCCAGATTCTTCTTAGAGGGATAACATATCCATCCCAAGACAGTAGATTTTATTTGTTCTCTTTTTTCCTAAGTTCAAGGTAATTTGGACGAAAAACATTAGAAGGAGATCTAGAATAAGTATCATTCGGGATAGAAAGGGTCATTCCTTGGGAGAAGACTAAGTCTGTTTGACGTTATCTGCTTTATTTGAATCGAATTCATTCTACAAAGCACACTGAATTAGTCTTTTTCAAAAAAAACAAGTTCACTTTGATAGGCAGGTAGGTTAAAGGTAGAAAGAAGATATATATTTTTTAATCTTTCCCAAATAGGCAAAAATCAAACTCCTTTGCAAGCATCCTTCTACCTACCTGCACACCAAGCCAAGAAAACAAGTTCAAAAGAAAACAAGATCATCCCAAACTCAAGTCAAACTTTTTCATTCACATAAATGACTCACACAACTTTCCCATACCTTTTCTTTCGAACATTCAAAATGAACAAGGTCAAGCAAAGTGTGGGTTCATACAGGTGTGAAGGAAAATCTGAGTAATTCAACTAACCTTGAGTGAAACTTGGTCCGACTCACTTAAGAAAGTCGGATAATATTTCAATCAGAAGAAAATCATCGCCGTAGAAAAATATGCGGATCACATCTCCACAGGTTGTGGTCTTTTTCCTGAGCCACAGTCCGCGTCTTTCACCAAGTTTCCGAATGAGCAGATTGTCGCTTTCCATGACAGTCGACCGTCCAGAGCCCGTTCGGTTCGGGACGTGTTCGGCAGCAGAGCGACGGAGCTGCGACCGTGGCCGGAGGGTAGGGATGATGTGGACGCTGCTGCGGCAGACGACGACGTCGCCGACGACTGGACAGACGATGATGACACGCTGCTGAGTCGCGACCCGACGGCTGAGCGAGTGTACTTCACTTATGGTGGGGGTCGTGATGGCATGGATTCATTCACATCAGTTATCATTGGTGGTGCGTCGTCGACCGCACAGGCGAGTGGGAGCAGCAGAGTCGGTGGTGGTCGTGGAGGACGTTCGCATGTGGAGGTTGGCGTCGACGACTCGGGGGAGCTGCAGCCACAGGGAGGTCTTCGACATACAGGCAGGCGATGGGAGGTTAGGAGCGACAGCGAGGCCGAGGGGGAGGCCGAGGATGAGGAGGTGCCCGTTCGCGATCGTCGCTTCTCTCCCTCCCATCATCCGATCTCTGCACAGCCCGAGGCACTTAGGCATTCGGAGAGGTTGGCGTCGGCAGCAGGCAGAGACCCGACACATGACGGCGAGGATCGTGGGGGGGAGAGGACTCCTTCTGACACCAGTATCCGCCCCTGCTCGTCATCGGTACTCCGCACAGACGACTTTGACGTCGTAGGGCTTGGTGGGAGCTTGGGAGATTTCAGTGTTGAGGGACGTCTACGTGCCTCACCGTTGGATGTGCGCACCGACACGGACGTTATGCGGGGCCTTGTTGAGACTGAGGAGAAGAGGGATGCCCGTTTGGACTAAGAGGAGGAGGAGCGGCTAGGGAGTTTGCCACGATGGGAGGGTCGGTTCGCGTATCTTGACGAGCAGTGTCGGCAGAGGGAGATGGAGATAGGAGGGGGGGGAGGCCGTGACGTCGATGCCTCGGGTGTCCCTGAGGAGGCAGTTCAGGGGGAGTTCGATGATGAGGGACAGGATGTCGCCGCGGGTAGTGAGTCAGGTGGTGGACGACGCGGCGACGAGGAGACCGCGGGTGATGAGGGGCAGGATGTTGTCATGGGCGGTGGGTCCCCTAGTGGGGGGCGTGGCGACAGCGAGACCGCGGGTGATGAGGGACAGGGTGCCGTCGTCGGTGGACAGGATACCGTGGGTGTCGGTGGAGACAATGGACCAGACGGCGACGATGACGACGACCACGGTCCCGAGGACGACGAGTATAGGCTCGCCTTGGTGTTGAGGGACCCCACAGTGCCTCCCTTGCGCCCTGACGACACAACGCACCCTTTCTTCGACGCGGATGCTTTGGCGCAAGCATTGACGGATGACCCTTTCGCACACGTGAGCCGCAAGAGGGGCAAGCAGCGGGCCCCAGGGAGGGTATATTCACCGCCGCCGTTCACAGTGCAGACCCCTCACTGGTCGGGTTCGTCGCTCAGCGGCGTTAGAGGGAGGGAGTCCGGTGCGGGTGAGGTGGGGTGAGGTGGGGTGAGGTGGGGTCCGGCAGACGCAGCGACGGCGACAGAGATAGTGCAGGATCGATGCCTCCACCGCCCGCACGCACTCCGGAGGCCAGGGTTGACACCAGGGACTGGACGGTGGCACTCGGAGTTGTGCACAGTGGCGGTTCCCCGCCGCCAGTCCGAGGTGGTGTGGGTGGCGGATGGTCAGATGTTCGTCTGGTCGGGGACCGGTTGCGGGCGGATTACGACGTTGGGAGGGGCGTCTTCACGGGACGTACGCCTGTTCAGACCCAGGCTGCTGAAGGTGGGCCCCGACTTCCGAGCCTGTAGATGGCGGGCCGCATGCTTGGTTTGTCACGAGCGGAGACGAGGAGATCATTGGTCCTCGAGGCCACAGGAACATCCACGGATAGGCTGCGGGGAGAGCAGTTCATATCGAGCGGAAGGGATTGTTGATGCGTCCCGGGACGAGACGACAACGTGGCCTCTCGGAGGTTGAGGATCGACTCGCTGCAGGGGTCCCCGCTGGGCAGGCAGCATTGGACGCTATTTAGAGGGAGGGAGAGAGGGGGATTGCTGCACAGGCGGAGGAGGACGAGGACGCAAACACAGAGTCCGAGCCGATCGAGACTGCGGCCCGCAGACACAGGGCACAGATGGCCGCGGCAACCGCTGCAGCACATGCGGCATACGTCAGCGGGGCACAGGGCACAGGTGCCGGAGGGAGAGGAGGGCGCCGGGGAGGACCACATGGCCGCCCGTCCCTAGGGAGAGGCCGCGCGCGCTCAAGCGGGAGATGACGACGTCCGTGGTGTTTTTTTTTTTCATTACTTTTTTTTTGTTTTTCGCATGGCTGTACAGCCTGGACGCTCTGTCGGCAGGGTTGTTGCATATTTATGTCGATGTTGTTTCATGGAGACGACGTCAATATGTGGACATTAGGGTTTTTTTTGTTTTTTTTTTTGCTACTCGGTTGTACAGTAGAGACGATGGGTCCAGTATTTTTTTGCTACTCTGTTGTGTAGCAGAGACGATGGGTCCAATTTTTTTTTTGCTACTCGGTTGTACAATAGAGACGACGGATCCTGTATTTTTTTGCTACTCTGTTGTGTAGCAGAGACGATGGGTCCAGTTTTTTTTTGCTACTCGGTTGTACAGTACAGACTACGGGTCCAGTTTTTGGCTTCAACCTTGTACAATGTCATACGCATTTCCCTTGAAATGCTTTGTCATATATTTGCTCTTGTTCTTGTTCCTCCGTCATCATTGGTCTTGCATCTGAGTCGCTGTTGTTTGGTGATTGTTTTCTGCTCTGTTGTCGTGATTGTTGCAAATTATGTGCTTCTCTGATGCCACGCACCTGCATGTCATGGATGCCTCCATTATGAATGTGCTGTTAATTTCAGATGCGACATAGGGATGATGTGCTAATGATAGTAATGAATGTGTTCTTACATAAATGATGTGCTGATGAATGTCTATCAGTCTCATGAGTGAACACACACTATGACACACTTGCCTGTTATCATTGTTTGAAACTTATGGTTCGCCGCACTGTCATTGATTTTCAATGTGTTTTGACATTGCCACATTGGTATGCCAAGCAGGGTCTGACTTATGATTGCCCTGAATGTGTTGTTTTAAAATATGTCACGAAATGTCATCGCCCTCACGAATGAAACCGACGCCTACCTTTCAGTGCGTAAGGCCCTGATCCGCTTGGGGTCTGCCATCTGCAGCCCCATCTAGCTTCGACCCGACCTGGCCGCACGGGCCGCCCCAACGAGGCCCTCATCCAACCCACGTTGGGCCGCCCCTGCAGGGGTCAAATATTTTTTTTTATATTTTTCTACTGTTCCGGACCCTCCTCCCTGCGAATCCGCATTGACGAACCCGCGCACGGGGGACACAGGAATTTTCGGGGCCCACCCTTTCAGGGCCATGTGTAGGAACCCCCCGTTTTTTAGTTTTTTGACGGCCTGTCACTTTGAGGGTGTGCCCCCCCACCCCACCACCCCAAACCCGCTCCCCGCTTCGAAAATCGCCCCCCAGACCGACCGAGACCGAGGCCGAAAAAACTCGGTCAGCTCGGCCGCAGCCAGGGGGTCCCGACCTAGGCCGCCGGCCTCGGCCTAGGCCGAAACCGGCCGCAGCCTGCGTGCAACATAGCTCAAGACAAGTCTCCCTGCCACAGACAAACTCTTATCATTATAATAAAAAAATGTCAATCAAGACAGGTTTCTCTGTCGCCGACAAGTTCCTCTCTTCCTAAAGATAAGATCAGAACGTTGATCAAGACAGATTTCCTTGCCGCAGACGAACTGCTCTTAATTAATCTTTGAAAACGAATCTGATCAAGACAGACTGCTCTGCCGCAGATATATTATTCAAAGATCGGAGGATAACTCTAATCAAGACAGATTCCCCTGCCGCAGATGGACTCCTCTCTACCTAAAGTTGAGAACAAAACGCTGATCAAGACAAGTTTCCCTACCGCAGACAAACTCCTCTCAATTAATCTTTGAAATGAAATCTGATCAAGAAAGATTGCTCAGTCGCAGATAAATTCTTTAAAGATCAAAGGAAAACTTTGATCAAGACAGATTTCCCTGCCATAAGACCGACTTCTCTCCATCCATCTTGAAGAGAAGGTTGATTAAAACGGGTTGCCACGTCGCAAACCTACTCCTTAAATTTCATCTAATGACCAGAATGAAGAAGAACGTCAATTAAGACTGGTTGCTTTGTCACTAACGTGCTCCTTTATTGATTTAAGTTGTGACATGAATATATTACAATGAAATTTACTATACTTTATATCATGTCAAATGTTATTGATCTTTCTGTGATATGCGCCGAGGAGTGGTGTGATCCTGTTCAAGGGATAACATCTCGACATCAAGCCCTGCATTTGATTCGAGCCTCGCCACATTCCCTCCGATTCCAGCGTTGCGACCCTATCAAACCCCTGCACATAGAGTAAGACAGCCCCACCTCATACAACCAAGGTTGATCAGACATCGACCATAGAGATAAGGTGACTCTGTTCGAAATGAGGTTGGGTGATCACTCCTCCCTTCACGACAAACAATAGTCGCCTACCGCTATATGCAGCGTTTTAATAAGACCTCGACACCTTCCTCCCTTTTAGTGATAGTGTAGTCCTCCATCCTTAAACCTCATAGCATCGGGATGACAACATCCCACTATGGACTCAGAGTATAACTCCGGTGCAGGCCTCATCACCACCTACAAAGCTCACAGTTTTATCGCAAAAGCATTATGACATGATAACATCTTCAACAAAAAACATTCCACAACCATCGATATATTTTACAACAAACCCGTTTACAACAAATTTCATAATAATCCAAGCAGAATAATCCTCAACAAAAGTTCAGATGCCTTCAATCATAGAAATGCATCACATATATATACAAACGAATAATAAAAAACATAAAAATGGAAGTCCGGGTGAATATATTAAAATGAACATCACTCCAATATAATAGTCATACATATGACTAAATGAATCTGCAAAACAATATTAAGAAGAAAAAATATATATTTCGTTGACAACATTTTCAAAAAAAGTTCCAATCGATAACAATTTACATAAGAATTGTAACTGAAAGAATACATCAAAGTTTGTGATCAGACACACGGTTAAAATATGACATGTGAAAACAATAATTCTCAACATAATAACTCAATTTTATATACAATATCGATGAATATCAAGTATCAAAATATAAACAAAGAACGACTTAAATAACATCAGGACCAGGGTTACCAGCCCGTATGTACGGAGGTCCCTAGGCAAACCTCCGTACGTACGGGTGTTCGGGGTCCCGTACGGGGTCTGAACCCGACGGCGTTCGGCCCCCACCAAAAATGATTTCGGGGCCTAACAATATTTTTTTTTTCTGAATGTTTTTGTGTGAGTTCTCTATGACGTGAGGTACACACCTAAACCTTTTCCAGTCATTTGGCTAAGCCAAATAAGAATTAAAAATCGCCACAGATGGGAGTGTCAAAACGTGATTGCCCATATTTTTTTTTCACGTTTTACTTTTTGTTTTCACTTTAGTTCGTGGTCTAAACAATTTTATTATTTCTTAAAACTTTTTAAGTGTGTTTCTCACTATGTGGAGTACACATATCTAAAATTTCAGGGCATTAAGCTATTCCAAAACAAAATGAAAAATCGCCAAAGATGGCAGTGTCGAAAACACGCTCGCGAACTCAGTAAATTTAATTCTTTTTTATTTTTTGTTATTTTTATTATTAGTATTTGTTTTTCATCATTCATTTTTATTTCAAATTTCGGAAAGAAATTTTGATGTAATGCTGATAGCTGATATTGACAAGATGACAAAGAAACTTCATAGTTGAAGAAACTCACAGTCATATTACATCAAAAAGACGTAACACAACAAACAAAGTATTAACTCGTGTCACAAGATACGAAAAATTTCAAGCAGGAAGCGTGCTTGACGCGTTTCGGCGACCGCCGTCGCCTCATCAGGGGGATCCACCGTCTAACCATGCACTAGTCGTCACTATCCACCAACCCTCTTCCGTCCTCGTTGGACACTAGTACTCCGACATACAAACGTCCTAGCGAACGTCAGCCTGAGGAGTTGTAAACTCTGCCTTCAATCCTAATATACCTACCTGAAGAAACAAATGTGCCCMTGGACCACACCCCAGTGACGGTGCCCGTCCAGATACCAAAAAATTAGCACTGCTAGCAATCCGAAACAAAAAAACCGAAACATCACTGGCGTAAAACCCAGCATGAAAGACAAACAAAACCTATATTTACTCAAGGCCCGGGGGACCTGTTCCCACCCTGGTTAAGTCTGAAACAAACCAGCACTAACTTGTAGAAAAACGAAAAGCCGAACAGCCAACGTCCCAGGTTCAAATCGCAGTATGAACTTAAGCAAATCCTATTTCATCTAAAATGCAGGAAAGCTATTCGGGTCAAACCCTGTCCATGGAAGGTACAAGTGAGGCAAACCGTTCGAACCCACCCTGTCCATTCAAGATACAGGTACGGGGAGAAACTGTTCGAGCCCACCCTGTCAGGGCAATTTAGTCAGCGTTAGGCCGTAAACAGAACTTGAAACACACASAGAAGCAAAGGTAAAAAGAAAACACAAGCAAAACAAACAAAAAATAAAAAAACAAAAAACAAAACAGACACAGTTCTCGTCATACATTCAAACGATCCCACAGTTCACTACCCAATAGCAGTTCCTACTGTACGCATCCAGACGACATCTAAGCGAGTTATCAGGCGAGTCTACTCAATGCCCCTATGCTCTGGGGCTGGTTGATGCGAGTGCGAGATCGTTGTTGACACATCATCCTATCCACTACACAAAAGATTGACAGTCTTCTGCCAAATATCATTCTTACCTACAACAAATCTTCTCAGAACTCTTTCGAAGCACTCCCGTGGGAAATGTTTCAGGCGGAGTTCACGTTTCACAGTCAAAACCCGCAGAGGGATGTCCGCATGTATTGTTGTGTTCTGATCAATACAGTACAGGTATTCTCCAATCATTGTGTTCTTCAGTTGTTTGCTCCCCCAGGAGGAGTAGGTTTGGCCATTCTGAAAAACCAAACTCTCATCTTGCCAGATTGTTTCTTCGTTCTTACACAACTGGACCGAACCAAAGTACGGGAAGTACTGCTTGGCCCTAATCTCGCAACCCAAATACTGCAGCACTCTATCGCCACAGTCTGTTCTCTTCAAGGTCAGTCCCTTGGGGTAACACTCTTCAAATCGACGCAACGTCTCCTCATACTCCTGTGGCCGGAGATATGCAGTTAAAAGGATGACATCGTCAATCAATCGCAAACGAGATACATTTCGCCTTACTCTTCCAAGGCTCCGCATGAACTTCATCTCACAGAAGGCACACAATATGCACGCCAGTGGGGGACTGGTACTCTTCCCCATGGGAATGCTGATGACTTGCTTCTGAAGAACGCCGGTGGCAAAATTAAAGGTATGACTCTGTTCAAACCTCACATACCTTGTTACATCCGCCAAATCGATTGTTCTCCAGTGATCTCCTCGTGTATTTTTGCCAAATGTTCCACCCTTCCCCCGTGTATTCACACGCACATATGTCCTTTCCTTCTCCAAATGATGTCTTGTAATCCACTCGACTGCTTCCACAATTTCCAAATGCGGCAAACAACTGAACATCTCTTTCATATCATATGCAGCCGCTCTGATCTCACCCATCTTGTTGAGCCTCCCAAACTTGTTGTTGATCCGCTGCAGTCGAGAGGATAACTGTGAGACCGCCTAAAGATTGAAGTGTTCATCGATCGGCAACGTAAAGAGCATGTGGTTCAGCGCTTTCGACATAAGGCGCCCCGTCCGAACCAGGGGTTCGTTAAAAGTAGGGCAAATTGGTCTACACCGTTCGACGTCCTTATGCTTAGGTAGCACATAGGACGTGGCAAAAATCCCTTTCCCTTTCCAGGGCGCAAATTCCTTCAGACCCGCCTGGTTCAAATCTTCTCTCATTTCCCTCAGAACCTCGCCAACAGCATGTTGAACAATTCTGTACCCTGGATTCGTAACAAAAGTATCCATCATCGCCCTATGATACACTGTCGGGCACATGATTAATGTCTCACTCAGACTACGATCAAAAGGAGTTAGCACAAACCCCTCCAACTCTCTCTTCACCCTCATTACCCCTGAGAGAGACAGTTTCCCACTCACTTCCTCCGTCTGTTGCATGCAGGCTGCCAATCGTGCCTTGTCAAAGATTGGGCACATCCCTTTACGATGCTTCCATGAATTGAAGCTCTCAGATAACTCCTTTCCCAACATAAACGCCCGATCCTCAGCTCTATCCCGTGGAATATCATTCGCATTCGCGAGTAAGTGGTGATGCGATTCTCCTTTGCTTAGACGAAAGCATGCATGTCCCCCCACTTGGGGGTAGGACAACCCTGTGAAGACACAGGTAGACACCTCGCGAGCAGCAAACACTCGCTGGTTGTGGATAAGATCTCCAATCGAGCGGTTTTTTGTCCACACGATTTTTACCTTTCTCCTAGCAGGTTGGCACGCTTCTTGAAAGCAAAACGTAGGTCGCAAGACATGACTCTATCGTTCACCAACTTACGGACCTCGACCAACTTAATACGATCATCAAACTTAATCCTAACGGTCAAATCAATTGACATACTCAACCCAAAACGTTCACGGATACTCCGAGATAGTAGGCAGCGTAGGTACCTACGCGTTGTTTTCTTGTGGAACTCCTTCACCACGTTATACAATCGTATCATCGATTTAAGACCCCAAGAGTTCAGGTCAAACAGGACATGTGGGTTCTTCAGTAAAGAGACCAGGATTCGTTTCAGAAAAGCGCCATTAGACTTTCAAATCCTCGAATACTCAATGTCGATCAATCCATCATCATGAAAATACTTCTTACAGAGCTTCAGGGTGGTAAGTCCTTCGGCTAGCCTAATCGTGGTCTCCCCAAAACGTTTCTTAATCTTCCTTCAACCCTTTAACCAAACATCTCCACCACTAGAAATTATCGAGAACTTTCTCACCCTTGCTTCCTCATTTTCAAGAAGTAATTTAAGCAGATCTAGTGACCACTCGACATCCGTTGACCTCCTAACCCTGATCAGATTGATAGGCCTACATCCGTTTTTAACTGACTCTTTTCTCTCCTTCCGACCTTTCCTCTTCCGCGTTTTTACGCCGTTTTTTCTCGACTCGGTAGTATTAAGAAACAGGGACCATAGCTTAATATAGGTTTGTTCAAGATCATAGAGCTCTGACTTACCGCCGTATTCAACAGAAAATTAGTGCATAGCTGCCAACACCGTAGGCACCCATCCAACGATGGAAATGGGTATGCTTCTTCGTACGACAAGCCGATACGTGATCGCGCCAGCGGACATCGACGCCTCTCGTGGTTCTTCCTACGTACAGGTGTTTGCAAAACGGCGAGACAGCTACATAAATGCAGAGGTCAATATTCACAAAGTCAGCCCCATATCGATCGAACAATTTCTTCAAAGACCCAACATTCTTTTTAAGCCATCTGCTTTCCCCACGAATCGCCAACAAGATTATGCCAATTCTCAGTATCTCCTCAACCAAATGATCAAAGCGACCCAACTTATTCCTATATCCAATCAATTCCCGTACCAAGTTCCATATCTCGTCAATTTCGTAACGCCCTCACACTTCCTCCTCTTCCGGTTCCTCCAACTCAATAGTTGTCGATTCTTCTTCTTTGACTTCAACGGATTCGGACTGATCGCCGCCTGAGATCTCGCCGAATGCCACCCTGGTACGGTGGCTGGCAATATCAAATATTACCTTAACCTTTCCATTATAGCTAACGCCTTCATTCTTGCAGATCAGTTGGAGCTCCTGCGCGTCTAGGCCCCGAATCTCTTCCATGGCTTGGTTTCGGAAGCGTAGCTCTGCTACCGTACTCGACTTCTCCGGGCTCTTGTTGAAATTTTCTACATAGGGAGACAACTTGGTCTTAATCTTCGGCTTAGTCCGTGATCTTGTAACGCGCCCTGAACCGTAACTTTTTTGTCTCGCTCTCACTGTTCTCGACCTCGGATTCAAAAATCAGTACCACCTTCTTCTTACCAGTCGCCCTCTTGGCGAACTTCAATACCGGACCCATGTTAGCCTCCATTCGGTCAAAGAAGTCACCCGTTCGTATCGCAAGYTTCATCTCTAACTTCTTCTCCATCCCGGAGTCGYGCTCAGTCCCCTTACGTATTTTAGCTAGGTGTTTCTTCTCCTTTCTTTCGCGTGCTTCTTTTTTCTGTCGAATTCGCAATTATTCTTCTTCAGCCTCTTTCTGTAGCCGTTCTGCTTCCACACGGTTCTCCTTCTCACCCTGCACGGACTCGGATACCGATGTCAAACTCCGATTGAGCTCCTCAATCCGCTGCTTGAGGGCTTCTGCTTCCAGCTTCGCCTTCGCGTCGTTCTTCAGAGAGGTCGATCTTCCTCTTCGAGTATCATGTGATGTCGATGGTCGACTCCTGTTAGCCTAAGGGCATTGGTATGCATAATGCCCACGTTCGTCGCATTTGAAACATCTTGGCGGTGATCTTCGATACGACCTCTCGCGATCGTACGGCCTCTTCGAGCTTCGGTAACTCCCGCGATCTTCACTGCTTGAAGGACACTCCCTCCGCGATTGGTCCCTCCAATCACTCATTTTGGTCAGTAGTTTTGATGACTATTGCAAGACCCAACTATGTAGCAAGTAACAGATAACGGTCGATTACGATTCGGCACTGCACGTTTACTCCTCTCGGTAACTTCTATCCAGAAGTTAATGTGGGCAGTCATAGCTGATATTGACAAGATGACAAAGGAACTTCATAGTTGACGAAACTCACAGTCATATTACATAAAAAAGACGTAGTACAACAAGCAAAGTATTAACTCGTGTCACAAGATAGGAAGAATTTCAAGCAGGAATCGTCCCCGACGCGTTCAGGCGACCGCCGTCGCCTCATCAGGGGGATCCACCGTCTAACCATGCACTAGTCGTCACTATCCACCAACCCTCTTCCGTCCACGTTGGGCACTAGTACTCCGGCATACAAACGTCCTAGCGAAAGTCAGCCTGAGGAGTTGTAAACTCTGCCTTCAATCCTAATATACCTACCTGAAGAAACAAATGTGCCCCTGGACCACACCCCAGTGACGGTGCCCGTCCAGGTACCGAAAAAACAGCACTGCTGCCAATCCGAAACAAAAAAGTCGAAACGTCACTGGCTCAAAACCCAACATGAAAAACAAACAAAACCTATATCTACTCAAGGTCCGGGGGACCTGTTCCCACCCTGGCCAAGTCTGAAACAAACCAGCACTAACTTGCAGTAAAACGAAAAGTCGAACAACCAACGTCCCAGGTTCAAATCGCAGTATGAACTTAAACAAATCCTATTCCATTCAAAATGCAAGAAAGCTATTTGAGTCAAACCCTGTCCATGCAAGGTACAAGTGAGGCAAACTGTTCGAACCCACCCTGTCCATTCAAGCTATTGGATGTAATGCTCAGGCAAATCTTGTTTACTTTAGTTTTCTTCATAACATATATATATATATATATATATATATATATATATATATATATATATATATATATATATATATTGTCCGCGTTTGGCCCGAACGGCGGAATGCATCCCCAAGGGGTCCCATACGTTCGGGCGTTTGGGTTCGGCCGTTCGGCCCGTCCCGAACGCCGGTTACCCTGATCAGGACATTAAGAATTTATATCCAACTGAAACGTTCAAAATATTATCCAGAATAAAATGAATACATACTGTTCATAAAATTATGAAATAATGAGAATCAATCAATGATAATAAAATAATTGACTTTTAGAAATGAAAAATATGATCAATTAATTCATCACCCAAGAGTCATTCCTCCAGGGACAACGGTAGTTTGTCGTTATTCCCGACAACAGTGCCACCTGTCGAGCGCATCGGCTCCCTCCTTTTTGCAAGCGCGGGAGCCCTCCCGGTCATGTCACGCAAGAGTAAAATGAAAGCAAAACAAAAACAACTCGGGAACGACACTTAACAACCCCGCGAACCGTCGGGACGGTTGCGGTAGCGTCGTTTCGTCGCCGCTCTGGCCGGGTACGCCAACTGTACATCTCGTGGTCCCCTACGAAAGGATAGGTTCCCTTGGGGCATGAGCTTTCCTTCTGTAAGGGGTTGTCAACACCCTTAGGGGCGTATCCCTACTGAGCTACTGACCCACGTGCGAAGGCTTTTAGATGCAATTGCAGAGGCAGGTCAGTCAAGGGCGTTTTCTCGTTCGTTGTAGTATAGATACGCTTAGTTGGCGCCAAGTGGACCCTAACGTCGTCCGTTCCTTAGGGCGCTGATCTCCTAAGTACGAAACAAACGTCGGTCGACTAGTACAGTCTCAACCAAGTGTGAAACCCACAGCTCAATCCTACTCCCTTAGATATAGAGTAAAAAATTTTTTATAAGAACCATACATATAATTACATCAATTGGAATCCACCGTAGACGATAGGAACATATATCCAAAAAAATAATTGAAAGAATTCAAATCGTCATCTCATACATCCAGTAACATTAGATAAAAAACAAAACAATCCGACCATCTCAAGTCGAACACCATAAAACAATCATACATCCCCCAACGAGGAGTTGGCTTGGACAATAACCACGATGCAACCGACAAGGTCGTCGATCTGCCTTAGTTTTGACTTAATGAGACGCGTTGTCAAATTACGTATCTTTTGAACGCAGAACGGGTGGAATTCAATGCCCATTCATCCGTTCAATGGGCCCCTGGACCCCCGTTGAATCGCGTTTAACGCGAAAACGGGGGTTTCGCCAATTTTTCGGAATTCGCGCGTTGGGCCTCAGACAAGTGGTGCTATTGGCCCAAACACTAAAAACAGTAAAACCAATAAAACATTTTGACCCCTGTTAACAGGTTGGGGTGGCCAAACACGCCCCTCCCTTTCGAAAATGAAACTGCAAATGAAGCCCTTCAATTTTTTATTTTTATTTTTTTTATTTTTTTTAGGCATAGGGTCAGAGTTCCCCCCCCCCGACGGTCGGCGGCTCCTGCCTGGTCGGCTGCCAAGAGAGAGAGAGCAAGGGCCCTCTCGCTGTGAAGGATAAAACTCTCAACCTGCACAGCACAGCAGAAGCACACGGACTATATATAGTGTAGACTCACATCAAGGTCCGTGTTTCAGCAGTTATGGGACCACTGGGCAGTAGAAGGCCAACTCACCACGTGATTTTCAGGGCTTCCCTCCACTACTCACCAAATCTGCAAACTCGAACGAATCTTGTGCTAGAACATGGAATCATACGCTGCCATATGTTTTGTCTTTTGTGCAGATGCTGACAAGTGGAGCTAGGCCCTTAGGGCCACTTCTCGTAGGAAAAGGGGAAAAAAAAAAGAAAAAAAAAAAGAAAAGAAAAAAAGTTTAAAACTCGAATGAATCTTCAACTAGAACATGGAATCATACACTGCCATATGTTTTGTCTTTTGTGCAATTGCTGACGAGTGGAGCTATGCCCTTACGGCCACAACTCGTAGGAAAAGGAAAAAAAAAAAAAAACAAAGAAAAAAAATAGTTCAAAACTCGAATGAATCTTCAGCTAGAACATGATATTATATACACTGCCATATGTTTTGTCTTTTGTGCAAGTGCTGACGAGTGGAGCTAGGCCCTTAGGGCCACAACTCGTAGGAAAAAAAAAAAAAAA
>BFEA01000031.1:3604811-3627522 GCA_003427395.1 Chara braunii
GTTTGCGACGAAGGGCAGGAGGGCAGTCCGTGGCGAACGCACGTTGTGGAATGGCATCGGCGACGTCAACACATCGACACAGATACCGGCACAAAAAAAAAAAAAAGACAAGACCACGGGAGAGTCAGGGTTTGAGTTTGTAACAGGGTTTGGGGAAAAAGGGCCGGTAATGGTGAATGTTCATGACCTACGTATCGGGTCCGGTGGGGTCTCGTGGGGGGGTGTTGTATTTGGGGGATTGCCCGAAGTGCAATTACAAACTGTTTTCGTGACTGCACCGAAGTTGCCCCCAAAAAAACAGTGGCCTCGCCTTTGTTTTCACTGCCGTTTCTTGTGCACCACGCCAGCTGTTGATACGGGGCCCTCGATCCATCGGCCTAGCGCAGTTGGTGAGGCAGACAAGTGGATTTCAGGAGGTCTTGGGTTCAATCCTCATTGGCCTCACGTACCATCCTCGCCGAAGCCTGGTGCCCGCCACGTTGAGATATGTCGTTGGTCCCCCCGACTGGCACTGACAAGAGACTGCTGATGCTCAAAGGGGGAGGCGATCGGAGAGGAGGCACAGTGACATGGGGACTGGGCGATTCAGTTTTGATTGCAGTGCCTGACCCGTGCCTTGTGTCGCCCTCTTGCTGCTGGGTTCCCCGTACTAGTGTAATGACAAAAAAAAACGTGTTGTCAGGCCGCCCTGTCCAGATTCATGAGGCAATTGCATTGGTTGTACGTCAAGCAAAATACCCATCTTTTAATAACATATACATCTATACGGGGCCCCAGCGGCGCACAAACCCCACGCAAATTCAAATCGCGGTGGTCTGGCCAGTGGACAAGATTATGCCCAAAGTCTGCTGAAGTTCACCATGTTCAACGCCACTCCCCACTTGTCGACGACCACGACAAACGATCAAGTACATCCCAGGTAGTCGAAATTGGGACACCGACACAAAAAACTGGGATAAAAAAATAATTCCCTTAGTGGGGTCAAATAACACCACAACAAAACGCATTGTCGCAGTACCGGCCCGCAGTACGAAACCATGTTGGAAACGTGTTGGTTCGTGTTGGAGGCCTGCACGAAACCATGTTGGAGTCGTTGACTAAAAGTTGGAAACCTGTTGGAGAGCATGTTCGACTCGTTCAAAATAAGTTGATCATGTTGATAACTAGTTGAACACAGCAGAAGACCCTCGTTCAACAATTGGTCACAGCCCTTGCGGCGTGCATAAGTTCGACAACGGTACGAAAATAAGTTGGAAGTCGGCGACAATTTTTCTGTTGAATTTCTTTACTAAATGTTTCGTACAAAATCATAGCTAAAGCGCTGACCTTGCGCCTTGCGAACTACCTCTCGACCCTAATAGGATCAGATCAGGGCGCCTTTGTTAAGCATAGGTCTATTTTGAACAATATTGCAGCTACAATTCAAGCGCTAGAGATAATTACAAGAGAAGATAGAGATGTAGCCATTCTCCTTATCGACATGGAGAAAATCTACGATAAAGTACGTTGGGCCTTTGTGGGAACAACCCTGCTTCACATGGGCTTTGGCCCAAATTTTTGCGAATGGATTTCAGTTATGTATTCTACTTCAACTGCAAGGGTGGCACTGCTGGTTAATAACCAATTATCAGAAGAATTTAATCTGTCCCGCTCCTTGCGGCAGGGTTGCCCTTTGGCCCTCCTCCTTTTCGTGCTTCACCTCGAAGTACTACTGAACAATATCAGAGAGAATGAATCGATAACAAGGTTGGAACTACACAAAGAATTTCAATGGAAAGGGGGGTCGTTGGCGGATGATCTAACAATAACATGCTTGAATGACAAAGAATCGCTTCACGCTGTTCGTATGACATTGGATGCGTATACTATACTATCAGAGGCCTCAATAAATTTGAATAAGTCAGTATACTTTCTACCGGTACAATTCCAACTGCAAGCGAACTGGGGCATGAGACGTATACAAACCGATGCCTCAGATCGCTACCTTGGTATACAGGTCTCTCTATCAGACAACTCTGAGCTGCAGGATCAGTTACTGGAGGAGAAGGTGTGTCAAAGAATTTTGAAATGGGACTGCACGCAACATCTCTCATTGCTAGGGCGGGCTACAGTTATATCGGTGTCGGCCTTCTCGGTGTTATGGTACCCACTGCAGGTTCATTTACTCGGAGATCAGGCTTACACGAAAATTAGAAAGGCGGCCTCCAGATTCATCTGGAAACCAGAAGTTGAAGAAGGCAAAGACTTTCTATCCAAAGTAGCATGGGAGACGATCACCTTTCCCAGGGATCAGGGAGGATTTAACATACCGGATCCCAACTGCCAGAATATTGCACTGCTAGCCAAATGGCCTATTAAAGCGATTTTATCATAACACAAGAACACATGGATCTGGTTAGCTGAGTACATACTGGCAGAAAAATGGCACTTGAAAGACCTAGCTGATGTATGGAGTTGTCTGTTTTCTCATACCTATAGTAACAAAAAGCCTAAGTCTCGTTTTTTGAGTGACGTCTTGTTTGCCTAGTCCAAAATACTCCCGTCCTACCAAGTCCCCCCCCAATCATAGGAAGAAGTCCTAATGCAACCAATTTTCGACAACCACCTTCTATGTGGTCCGAATGGTCTCCCCTTCTAGGCCCATGACTTCCCGGGAAACTATGGGAGATCATGGATAGAGAGGGAAGTAGTAAGAATAGGAGACATGTGGGACAAGGACGTGCAAAACTGACGAACTGAAGTGGCAATTCGAACTCAACTGCGTTGCCTACGGAAAGTTGAAGAACATCTGGCTGACATCCAAATTCGTTACCAACTTACCGCCAAATTGGTCATCCATTCTATATTCCAAACGGTGCTCTGATTTGTGGTTTAAAGCTCCAGAGCCATTTGTTTACTGGAAAGTCATAGACCAGCATGATGGCCAAGGGTACACAGTAGAAGTTTGGATAGCAACGGATAAAAACTCTTTTGACGGACTTCTATGCTTAGAGGGAACAGTTACTGCTCAGGTAATGTTGTGACGCCCGAACCTCACGCCCGGCGCGACTTCGTGATCGGAGTGGGATGTGGGCTTGGAAGTGCGAAAAAGGGGTGTGCCAAGGATTTTTGGGAAATTGGGGGTGAAGTCCCAGGTCAGAACTGCGATCTCCTGTGGCAAGGTTTCATGGGCATAGGTGCAATGGGGCTAAGGGACGGGTTACCTTCGGTCTGATGGCGGTCGATGTCATGCGCGGTGCATCTTGGGCCGCCCGTTTCAGTGACGGCGGTTTGGGAGAGGTCCGTTCGCGGGGGTTGCGATTTCTATGTGTCGGACCTCCGGGTGTGGACACGTGTCAATTGACGTCGCGCGTTATGGTTAGGCTCTGTAATTCCAGAGGCTCGGCGGTTGTCGGGTCGTCTGCAATTTCTGCACGGCGTGTGGGGCCAATATGGAGCTATGGAATTCCACAGTACCAGCGTGAGTTGGTGGTATGGGAGGAGGAGATGGAAGGGAGGGAAATAAGTAGCGATAACGACGAAGCCAGGGGATATGAAATATTGCGTGTTATAAGTAGCCGGGTAGTCGGGGGCCCTCGGGTCATTGGTTATGGCGCGGTGAAAGTCCCTGGCACACAATCGGTCGTTCGCGGTTAGACAGGGGAATTCCGGATTTCTTAAATTCCCTCACAGCCTAAGTTGTTCTCCCTCCCAGTATTCTCGGTACTCTGGGTCCCGCAATCTCTCCCGGTCCTCGATGTACGACATCTTGTCATTCCGGCGGATCGCTATCTGTAGCATAGTGGGAACCCTCCACACGCATCTGATCGTGCTTCGATTGACAAGGGAATTTCTGGGTATGGTGGCGGAAATTCCTACCGGCTCCAATTCTCCCAAAAGGAAAATTCCGCACTTATCTCGATACTGGCGATGCCAAGCTCATCAGTGATCGTGAATTGCCCGCGTGTGGACACGTGTAGGCCGCATTGATCAGATCGCGCTTACACGTGCGCACACGAGATGTTCGATCACACAGGGGCGTGTTGGCTGATTTTTGTGCAAAAGTAAGGTTTCAGTCCTATATGCAAAATCACCACGTGGCATAGATAATCACCTAACCATCTAATCATTCAGCGATCCCGCAAACAATCATTTCCGATCATGCAAAATGACATCGCACACATCAAACACCTCAACAACATCAAACTCTTATCGTGACGACATCGGATCAAAGTGACAAGCAACGATGATGATTAGGCAAAAACGACAAGCATATCATTCCATCAGAACTCGTCCATCCAATATACATAAAAGCGGAAGGGTCGAGACCAAGTAGGACACCGTAGAAGGGCCAACGCCGAGACAAAGATGTCGAAGGAAAATAAGGGCGAATTGCCCGAGACGAAATCAAAACTTATATACAAGATTGAGAAAGACAAAGGAAATTACAACCCCACGTCCATTCTTCTCAACTCTCTCTCCGATGCGCACAGTCCATCGTCACACACCAACCCACGAAGTTGTCACCCCGCTTAGTCCTCCTGTGTCCGTCGGGTTCGCCCGCACGCTACAGTCCGGCTCAACTCCCACTTCAACTCACCTCTTACTTCGCTCGTGAGCCGACCCTCACTGATCGCGCTACCCCTAGCTTCCAACAACTGTTTAAGAGAGCTATCTAATCACGCAGCCGAAATTTATAGCGTGCATGCATGCACGAAGAACACGGAATTGCAAGGACTTAGAAGGGAAGGGGAGCGAGTGCCTACGTTTTGCATTGCAAGATCGCGGCGTGGGGGATGTGGCCACTCTCCACGCATCGATCCGATCATGCAGCCCACGGGCCAACTAGACGTAGCAAAGAAGAGAGAGGGCGGAAAAGACGAAGCTCAAGAAGAAAGATACAGTTACAAGGGTGCCCCATCCAAAATTACAGTTAACGCAAGATTAAGGGCGTCGACTAATCAAAGCTCCGTTGGAGCTGCAAAAAGAAACGCGCGAGCAAAAGCACCGCGCGGCAAAAGAAATTCCGAATTCCTAAATTTCTAAATTCCTATTTTCCTATTTGACACAAAAATATAAGAAAAAATAAAATAAAGCACAAATCCTGAAAAGAAAGTCAAAAGTTCCGAGAGTCATCGAGGGCTTGACAAGATTCGAAAAAGAAATTCAAAAAGAAAGAAGCAAGACTCTCGCGCGATCACCGCGCTAAAAACCCGACAACAAAACAAGAAAGAAGCGACACCAACCATTATCAATCGCGCCTCCATCGGCGCGCCAGCCACTCAATAGACCATCCCGGGACTTGCCCAGCCCTGGCCCCAGTCATCCGAAAAGAAGCGACGTAAAAAGAAAAACAAACAAGGACACCGATGCAATTTTCCCGTTGGATCCCATCTCCCGTAATTGGCCCAACCTTCCCAGCTTAGGACCCCTCATTGTCATTGCGCAGAAAATCACGCGGAACAGGAATTGGTTCGTCATAATCTTTCTTCAAGGTACCAGCCAGGTTATGGTTGAAGTGATAGAGCAACAAGATACACCCAAGAACAAAGACGGACAGACAGATACTGTAGTCAATCTGACTACACCACAAGTTAAGTTGCTGGCTGGAGGTCGGACGGTGAAAGAACTAGCTTTCCACCCAGGACCAGTAGGGTGGATAGAGTCCGCGTCCCACAACCTAATCGGACTAAATGGATACTCAGCAAAGAGAGGTGTCGGTCTCCTTCGACAGAAGGTGAAGAAGAAACCGATTGACGTTGTGACACGAAGGCGGGA
The DNA here is from genome assembly GCA_003427395.1 of Chara braunii. NCBI lineage: Eukaryota > Viridiplantae > Streptophyta > Charophyceae > Charales > Characeae > Chara > Chara braunii. Next base: position 3,610,569 of record BFEA01000031.1, read on the forward strand.
GGAGCAAGCGCTGCCGATAATAGCCAGAGAAGACCTGCTCACTCATTGGAAACAATTTAAAGCACTGCCTTCTCAGAAACAGGCCAGTATATTGTTACTGCAATCACTATTGGTTACAGCCTCCGCGGTTTGGTTGAACTCCAAGGAAATGGATATTAGCGCTACTGGCACTCGGTGTAGGTGGGCATGGGAATCCACAAGTCACTTATGGTATATGTGCCATTTCTCACTTCGGTTATGGAAATTGTGGGAAAAGCACTGGAGAGACATCACCATTGATATCCTCCTTTGGAACGAGAACTGGGTGCTGTTTGGCATACTTCCATCTGAGCTTGCTGCCAACTCCGGTTGGGGTTTCATGGCTCAAGTCATCAGAGCTATTATTTTTGGAGTTCTGTGGAAGGATCTTAACCATCCGGTTTTTCGGGACTTTTGTGACGAACCAATTTCTGTTCCGCGCGATCTTCTGCACGATGACAATGAGGGGTCCTAAGATGGGAAGGTTGGGCCAATTACGGGAGATTGAGATTGAGGGAAAATTGCATCAGTGTCCTCGCTTTTTCGTCGCTTCTTCGTCCTTTTGCGTCAAACGGATGGGTTCAGGACCGGGCAAGTCCCGAGATGGCCGATTGAGTGGTTGGCGCACCGACAAGGCGCGATGATCAATAATGGTTGACGTCACTTCTTTCCTGTTCTATTGTCGGATTTTAGGCGCGGAGATCGCGCGGGAATTTTCGCGTCGATCTTTTTGAATTTTTCTTTTTTCTTCTTTTGAATCTTGTCGAGCCTTGACGGCTCTCAAAACTTCGGATTTTCTTTTCGGATTTTGTGCTTCTTTTTGCATTAGCTAGGAATTTAGAAATTTGGGATTTCTTTTGCCACGCGTCTCCTTCTTGCACGCTTCTTTTTGCGGCGACAGCGGAGCTCTGATTAGTCGGCGCCCTTAATCTTGCAAGTAACTGTAGTTTTGGGTGGGCGTCATTGTAACTTTCTTCTTGAGCATCATCTTTCCCACTCTCCCTTCCCCTTTTGTTGTGCCTAGTTAGCCCGCGACCTGCATGCTCGGATCAATGCGTGGAGAGTGGCTACGTCCCCCACGCCGCGGTTTGGCCATGCAGAACGTAGGCGCTCCCTCTCCCAATCCCCTTTCTAAGTCCTTGCAATTCCGTGATTCTTCGCTCATGCATGCACGGCGCTGCACGCTATAAATTCTGGCTGCGCGATACGATAGCTCTCTTAACCAGCTGTTGGAAGCTCCGGGTAGCGCGATCAGTGAGGGACGGCTCACGAGCGAAGTAAGAGGTGAGTTGAAGTGGGAGTCGAGCGACCCGACGAGCTGGTGCCAAATGCTTGGGGTTGACATGTGGGGCTACGACGGACTGTAGCGCACGGGCGAACATGACGGGTGCAAGAGGAATAAGTGGGGTGATGACTTCGTGGGTTGGTGCGTGACGACGGACCGTCCGCATCGAAGAAAGAGAGAGAGGAAGAGGGAGCTGCGGTGGATGGACGTGGATTTGCAGTTTTCTTCGTCTGTTCTCCCTCTTTGCTTTTGTATATAAATTTTGATCTCGGCTCAGGGCGACTCGCCTGTTTTCTTTTGCTTTCGGAATCCTTGTCTCGGTTTCAGCCCACACTCGTTTTTGCGATTGATCTCGATCTCGTTGTTGTGCGTTTTGTCGAATGAATGGATGAATGAATGTCATATATGTTGCTTTTCTTTTGTCTGGTCCTTGCCTTCACTTGTCATTTTGATACACCCATGAGCATAGTAGAAACTTCTGCGTAGTCGTCATTACTGCTTCCATTGTTGTTTATTCTTTTTTTGAGTCACTATTGTTGATGCGATGCCTAATGTGTAATAGCACCTTACATGCACAGGAACGATTGCGGGATTACAGAGTGATTAGATGGTTGGGTAGCTGTTTGTCTAGAAACAAGCGAATACATCGCGGGGATGCGTATAAGCGTGATTTGATTTGCGCAGCCTACACGTATCCACGCGTGCCGATTCGTAACCATTGACGAACTTGACACCCTTGCTATCCGATAGGCGGGAATTTTCCTTTCCCTACGCACCTAAACGTACAGGAGTTTTCGATATCACATCGGAAAATCCCCTTTACCGGTTAGACGCGTGTGGAGGAATTTCATCACACTGCAATAATAAGATGCCGAGCTCCTGGGACTCGGAGTACTTCGACCCTTGGGTGAGAGAATGCATTAGGCAAAGATATCCGGAATTCCCCTGCTTAACCGAGAATCAATTGTGCCCCAGGGAGTTTCACTATGCCACAACCAGCGATCCGAGGTGCCTCGATTTTCCCACTTCGGACAACACGCAATACTTCATATCCCCCGGTTTCGTCGTTATCTCTACCAATTTCCCTCCCTTCCATCTCCTCCTCCCGTATCACCGACTCACGGTAGTTCCGTGGAATTCCATCGCCCCGTACTGGCCCCGCACGCCTTGCGGACATTGTCGGCGACGCGGCAACCGACGAGCCGCTGAAACTAGAGGGCGTAACCCAAACGCGCGACGACAGACGCCACGTGTCTGCACCCAAAGGTCTGACTCATCGGGAACACAACTATCCCGGGCAGGCCTTTCCCCGAACCACCGCCCCCAAAACAGACGGATCGGACGACCTTGAATGCACCGCACATGCCATTTGCCTTATGGTGCATGACATCGAACTCCAACAGACCGAAAGTAACTTGCCTCCTTAGCCATATTGCATCTATGCCCCTGAAACTTTGCCACATGAGATCTCAGTTCTGACCTGGGACTCCACCCGCACTTTCCCAAAAATCCTTGGCACACCCCTTTTCGCACATCTAGGCCCACATCCCACTCCGAACAGGAAGTCGCGCTGGGCATGAGGTTGGTATCGGAGCCCAACACGTGGCAGGGTTCTAAGACTCATAGCTGGGCGATCTGGCTAACAGGGGACGACCTCGACCCCGGAACGTGCACCGACGTGATCCCGTCGTCACCAGAAGTCGGTCTGCGGCTCGACAGACGGTCAATATGAATGCTAATCAGCAGAAGCCACAACAAAACCCGAATCCCCAGCAGAATCCTAATCAACCCGTACCACGAGCACGGGCTCCCATGACGCTACCCAATCTTTTTCTATTCGACCCTGCTCATCACTTCGCTGGAGCAGGGCTAGCCACGCTCCGGGCTTAGCAATATGATGACAACAGGGCATTGGTGAATATCCCCGCACGATTGGGAGGAGATGCCCATCACTAGTTTAGCACGTATGTATGGGTCGATCTCCTGACATTCGAGCGAGATTTTTTGAACCGATTCGATTACATCCACCCCGAACATGCTCTTTTTACGATTAAAAATCGAGTTCAAAACCCCCTCAAATCTGTCACCACGTATCGAAACCAATTCTATAGGATGCTTGTGAAAACGGAACGAGGCGAACAAGTAGGCAGAGATTTGTTCATCGATGGTCTTTGCAGTCGAACGATGAGGGCGAAACTGCGAAAACAGTTCTCCCTCATCAATCACACGTTGCAACAGATCATGGCAGCCGCACAGGAAACGTAACGAAAGTTCGCTGCTAGTTTCCTAGAGGGAGAAGACTATCCTAGGGAAGGAGACTCGTCCGAACTAGCGAGAGTTAAAGCCGAGTTGGCCGCACTGCAGAACAAATTTGAAAACATGGGGTTCGTATCGGGCCCTGTCACCTATCTGGAACAGATTAGTCCCAAACGACCGGTCCCGAGTGTGATTCCGAGTGTGCTCGTGCCCGTAATGACAACACCCCCCCCACCAATCAAAACCCCCACACGACCAAATGAGTCTTCCGCTCTATTAGAACTAGCTAAGACATTGGTTACTTTGATTCAGGAAAGCAAGAAGGAACAACGGGAACACAACGCTCAAATAGAGGCGATGATGAGGTCGATGCGTCCAATAGCGGTGCGTGCCGCCCCGATTTAACACGGATTGGCTCCGGCACCCCCTCCCGCACGGATCCCTGGCAATCTGAACGTCTGTTACACGTGTCACCAACCAAGGCATATAGCCCGAGATTGCCCTCATCGACCCCCGCAGCAATGAGTTGAAGTCGCACCAATAGCAACGACCTTGATCGCCAACGGACCCGGACGAGTAGGGGCATTGATGGAAGAAATAGAAGGAGGCAGAAGCACATTAGCTACGATGGAGGAAGTTGCCGAACTAATTCCGTTGGATCAGTATGTAACGCTTGGCTACCCAGGTCTTGGGATGATTGGAACGATTAGACTCGCACCGGAACAAAGAGAAGTGGCGGAATGGCGACCGTCTCCAGGAGAAATGAAGTCGGGAGGACCCACCTTCGTCACCGGGGAAATCGATGTTTTGAACATCGTTCGAGCCTTAGATCATCGGATTCCGCTTCCGATTGGACATCTACTTTTGAGATCGGAATAAGCCAATGAACGGATGTTACAAAATTGCAAGGCGAATCGGAAACAATTCACCTTCGCCCGAACAGTGAACACAAAAACAAAAAGTCCAGGAAGATGATCACTTCCTACGAACTAACCCAATCCCATGAAAATCTGCAGAATGGTATATCGAGATATGGGGAATCCCATATAAAGTCATATCGATTCGGGAGCCGCTGTTTTGGCTATCTCGTTACGGGTAGTTGAAAGGGCAAGAAGGAAGAACGCTCTTATCATGCTTACGGAAAACGATCAGCTCGTTTCAGCAGATGAAGAGAAGATCAAAACGGTGGAATGAATGACCAATGTTGTTTTTCGATTAGGGAAGGTACACACTTTGGGAGATGTCGTAGTCTTAGACGTAACACTTACGACGTCCTTTTTGGCCTTCCTGCTCTTGTGGCCCTGAGTGCCAATCTGGATTTCGAGAGACGATCGATTGTCCTCCGAAATATAGGAGGAAAACCGTATGTTGTACCGATGAGATTGACCCTTCGTACTGCCACTAACGCGACTCCACGAGTCTCCCCCATGATGGCGAAAACTCTCCACGTGATCACTTGAGATAATTCCGTAGATGACGGGCAACCGTCAAAGGACACGGACAGCAGTGACGAGGACGGTCGTGTGATACTGGAGATGTTGCAACAACGTATCCATTATCCGATGCAACGAGCAAACTCAAGGTCGCTAAGCCTGACCGGTTAGAGTCTACAGAAAACGGAAGCCATGATTATGGGTGAACCCCTCGTGTAGATTTCGAGGATGGTCGATTCTTTGGAACCCCCTCGAACCCTGTACGAAGGTATCTCCCCTCTGCTTACACGATACAATGACAAAAGGCACTATTGCGACATCACAAATCGCCCACGATCTCTCTTGACGCCTGCAAAAGAGATATGATTGATACGCTTAGGGGCGGAGACCAATTCTTTGGAAACCCCTGAGCGCCTCGAGACCGGACTTGGGATTAAAATTGCGACGAAACCAGTGTCTTGGCAGGACATTTCGAGACGGGATAACACCGGAAGAACACGTGGCCATTCGAGAACAGGATGCACAGATGATGGTCACGGTATTCTCCTGGCGGTCGGACAACTCGTTTATTTTCGCGCCTCCGCCCGAAAACGCTAAACAGGTAAGTATGAAACACATTGATGTACGGATATGGAATGAGTTGTACGAGTTGCACGTGCCCCAATACGTACCTGATGAAATCCATCATTTAATCGCATAAATTTTAAAAGAATACAAAGGAGCGATTAGTCTGACAGACACAGACATTGGACTGTCGGTAGTCATACAACACGAAATTCAAACTGGAAACCATCCCCTGATTCACTGTAAGCCCTACAGATACTCCCTGGCAGAACGAAAAACGGCCCTCGAGCGGATTCAAGAATTCAAAGTCAATGGTTGGATCGAACCTGCCACTCGGTCATGGTTGTTCCCGGTAGTATTGGTGTCGAAAACGAATGGGTCGATTCACATATGCATTGATTATCGGAAACTGAATGATATCACGATCAAAGATGCGTACGCCCTTCCCAGGATTGATGATTTGTTGGATGGGATTGATTGTGCTAATTATCTTAGTAAGTTTGATATTCGTCACGACTTCCATCACATTCAAGTTAAGGAGGAAGATCGATTGAAAATGGTCTTTGTACAGTTTGAAGGCACGTGGCAGTGGGTGTGGTGTCCGATGGGTATTTGCAACGCGCCTACCACGTTTCAGCGGACGATGAACGTGACATTGCAGAACTTCGTCAACAAGACATGACTCACTCAGGGGATGATTAACTTTTGCGTCATCGTATACATGGACGACATCCTCGTCTACTTGGAGACCTATCACAGGCATGCACAACACATTGAGTGGACAGTGGGAGCTCTGAGAGACGTTGGGTTCAAGATCGCGCTCCAAAAGAGCGAGTTTTTTCCTCTCGGATATCTCGTTCTTGGGTTACGTGGTGACAGGTGGAGGACTGCGGTCAGATTCAAGGAAAGTCGCGGCGGTGAAAGATGCTCCTATCCCCAGGTCAGTGATGCAGGTTCGAGCTTTCATGGGACTTGCATCGTACTACCGTCGTTTTATCAAGGGCTTCGCTGCGTTTGGAAGACCGCTGACGAATCTGTTGCGAAAGGACCAACCCCTTAGTTGGGACGCAGAGTGCGAACAGGCCTTCGCCACCCTTAAAGGCGCTTTGGCGACGACACCTATTTTGATCCGGCTGGAACCTACGAAGCAGTTCATTCTCATCACGGAAAGACAGCCAGAGGCGATTTCCGTTATTTTAGCGCAGAAAGGGAGTGACGGTCGAGAGCACGTCATCGAGTACGCGTCTCGTACAGTGCAAAACGAACGAAGGAACGACTAAGCCCCACAAGGTGAATGCTATGCTGTAATCTGGGGAACCCAACACTTCCATCCGTACTTGTACGGACATAAGTTCCTCCTTGTAACCGATCACGAGCCATTATTGGCTCTCAAGAAGCTCACGAATTACACGGGTATGATTGGACGGTGGGCGCGCCTATAGGAATACGATTTCGACATCATCCATCGAAAGACAGAGAGACACGGCAACGCGGACGGGTTGACACATTTGCATCGCCCCGCTAAGGTACCGAAGGGCGAAGAAATCATTCCGTGGAAGGAACCAGAATCAGCGAACGGACCTAAGTACGGACAAGTGGCAGTCCTTCCACGTGGCAAGAAGCAGGCAATTGGCAATGGGTGACGGAGGTAATCTTACAACTCCCCTTTCTCCCCTCTCATCTTCATCTTTTCTCTCCCTACCCAACAAGTTTTGTTATTTTTGTGAAGCGATCTCGCGCGTCTACTCCATCTCCATGCGTCCTAGTGGTGAAGGGTATGCAAAATGGGTAGATTGTCGACAATGTGTCGCACAAGCCCATGACTCGTGCATCGAGTACAGAAATGGCGATAAGCCTTGGTTGTGTCCCTTGTGTCGGACTAATAAGATCCCAACTGAAGCTCGATTTCTTGACACCACATCAGAAGGGTTGGAAAAGACTCGAAAGTTTAGAAGGGCCGAGGTAGGGGCGAACATCGTTCTAATTGCCACCTTGGTAGGAAACCCCCTCCAGGACTTCACTAAGGAAGACAGGTGGAGTGCCAATGAAATTGCTCGGATTATCGTTGGAACGAGGGCCGGTTAGAAAAACGAAAGACAGATGCGTCGGATGGTAGCGGGATTTGGATGGTAGTGCCGCACCCGTTCATGAGGTACGACTAGGTTTATACGGCACATGAGGAAATTGCAGCCCATTTTGCCGTACGGATCACGGAAGCGGCAATCGATAAGAACGAATGGTATTGGTCCAATATTCGCGATGATGTGAAATTCATCGTCGCGAATTGCCAGGTCTGCGCTGCTGGCAAGACGCCGATCCAGCCGCCGAGATCGATAATACGGACGGTAGTCGAACGACCATTTCAGAGGGTTAGCATGGATACTACCGATATTGTGGTGCCCCCTGGACCTAATAGCTGCGAGTATTCAATCTTACTGCTATTCGTAGATCATTTTTTGAAATGGATCGAGGCATATCCGTGTCATACGCGACAAGCAGCTGAAATCGCGTGATACGTCAACCTGTTTCTAGGGACGCACTAGGACACAGAGGAAATCCTAACCGACAATGGGGTAGAATTCAGAGGGGAAGTTTTAAGGAATCTGGTCGTACATGGCGTCGCTATTCGGAATACTGCACCTTACATGTCACAATCTAATGGCCTAGTAGAAAACCCAAATTAAGTGATAAAGACAGTGTTGCGACGAAACATTGCGGCACGAGATCTGAGGCCCTGGCCCGATATCGTAGATCACATCTTGGCGGGCCATCGGGGAACGCCTCACGAATCGACGGGCCATAGCCCTTTCCAATTACGAACCAATAGCGTGGCTTGTGTCTCAATACCGAGCCTCCCCGATGAATCTTCATTGAACCGACGGTCTACAAGAGCCACGGTTCGGGACACGGCCAAACGGCACATGGAGCTGATGGAACGGTCCCTTCCCTGATTAGCCCGGAAGCGGCAGAAGATTACTGAGTTGGCCCACGACCGACAGGTCTGTAGCTACTAGGCCCGAAATGGGAACGCAGGACCACAACCCAAGTATAAATCAGGGGACCTGGTGCAGGTTAGGAAATGAGTTCGTCAAGGGAAGATAGCGCCACGATTCTTCGGGCGAGTTCGCGTGATCGAACTCAGCCCGAACGGGGTGAACACCGTGCGCCTCGTGTCGGAGGTCTCAAGAAGTCGATCGACTCGACCAATCGTACGCCACGTGTCCTATCTACGACCTCTCCCTTCCTCTCCATCTCCAGCTGTGTCTGCTTCCTCCTTCGCTACGGAAGAGGAAGACGACTCCTTATCGCTCTCATCCCCTCCTGCTTCTCTTACTCCATCCTCATCGCCATCGCCATGAGTTTTCTCACTAAGCGGGCTCTCAGTGATCACATGCTGGCGCCACGTGGCAAAATCTCAGTAATACGGCAAGTTCATCATCCGCGATTCAGTCTGGACCTCCTACGGCTCGCGCAGTACTTCAGCACTATCAGGGTATACGCAGCGGCAGAGTTCTGATTCACCGGCCATCATCAAGCGATCGTACTGGCAGAGGCGACGGCGGTTCGACAACTGTCAGCACCAGGAGTTAGCCACGTATCCACCATCGTCATCTTCAGCGGTGATATTAGCGCGATCAGCCCTCTGCGACACACGCCCTTCCGGACGTCGCTAAGGGAGTGGGGACAACAGCTGGCAGCAGAATGAAATCAGTGGCTTACTCGCCACGACGATAATCTTGTCCCCGTGGACGGCATCGACGTTGGAGGACTCCGGACGTCTCGACATGAGCCCGCGGTGGTGCTTCCTGAGCTCGTCCCTTTCCAGCGTCCCCAATGAACCGATCCCGACTCTCTACCTTCGCTCTCCCCTCTCTCTTCCCTACCTTTTGGTAGTCTGACCTTTGCCCCCGTCTGTCTTTTCATCTTGAACCACTTGCTATTCCGCTTCTCGATCGAAGACAGTGGGAACGGTGGTGCGAACATTTCGTCGATCTTTCAGTGTGTCTGGTCGGAGTGCAGCTGACGCGGATGAGGGACGTAGAGCACCGCGCTTGGGTCGCATACGTGGAGCTGTTAATTATCCAAGCATGGAGGACGGAGGTGGAAGGAGACCTTCTCGGATTTCTATTCGGATCGGTGCGTCCCGACTACCGACAACAGATCGGACAGGAACTCACAATTCCTCTCGCGCAGCTGGTTGACGATCTCCCTCTTGATATCATTTCGCAGTGCGACGAGAGCCTGGTCCCGCACGTATTTTTACGGGCCTTGACACCCTACCTGCAGTGGTCAGCTTGCCTTGAGGAGTAAGCGGGCAACAACAACCCGCCATCACAGCAACCATACCTGGATCCCCGGGGGATCATGGACCTTGCCTTCTTTCAGCCTCGAACGGCCTCCGAAGATGAAGCGATATCGCTAGAGGAAGAGGAGGAGGAGGAGGACGAGGAGGGAGAAGAAGAAGAAGAAGAGGAAACCCTGGAAGAGGGAAGTTATAGTGAGCACAACGAGGGAGAGCAGAGCGACGAAGAAGTAGAAGAAGGCGACGAAGAAAAAGCAAGGAGGAAGAAGACGAATCTAAGTGGGAAACCCTGGAAGAAGAGGCGGATCGCGTGGAGGAGGATCCCGAGGCGGTGCGGAAGGGAGAAGAAATTGTCATCGGCAAGCAGCAGCTGGAGTACGCAAGCGAGGCGGATCTGCCACTCTCAAACGATCCAGCTAAAGATTCGGAGCCGCCTAAGCCAGAAGTTGGGGACCTTGCTGTCGAGACTTCGAGCGCACCGGCCAGGCGACAGCGAAGCCGATCCCCCTCCCCCTCCACCTCAGCCCGTCCACCAGTTCAAGCTCGTACCAATGTGGGCCATCGGGCTTCGTCCCCGGTCTTTATCTCGTCGTCCCCTTGACCACCTAACCCTCCGCCAGATCACTACCCACACCACCTTCCCCAGCAATCCCTTCCCGATTGACACCTTCCGCTTCTTCTACGCCACCCGTCTTACTGTCACGGTTCATCCCCATCCTTCTACCCGGTGTGTCGTCCCTACCTTCTGTCTCCACGCCCTTCTCTTCAGCGCCGCGTGGCGAGGCCACAACATGGTCGAAGTTTATTGCATGATCACGAGGACTTTCCCCGCGTGCAAAAACCACGATCACTTCCGCACGGCGCTTCTCTGAACCTTGACCACCCTTTATCCCGACTATCCCGCCTCCCTCCCTCATGGCGGTAATTGATCCCCTCGCTTCCACCGGATCGTCCGATATCAGGAGCTTCCAGAGACAGTCGCGGGGTTGGAACGCTTTCTACCCCCACTCCCGACTAACCCACCCCCTCGCCATGCCCCCATGTATTGCCTTCCCTTTCCCCTTCCCTTAGGACATTGACGTATGGTTGATTGACGCGTGCCACGACGACGACACGCACGATCCCCTCTTCAGACTGAAGAGAGCCCATCCTGAGGAAATTGTAGGATAGAGCCACGTGTGCCACCCTAAATGACTTCAACACTCTTTTGCACGGTTGGTGGCAATGTAGAAAGCTCCGCGTGATGATCGATTAAAAGAGATCGACACGTGTCACGATTCAAGCAAGCAGGAGCTTGCTTAAGATTGGAACCCCCTGGGCGTCACATATGTGACGAACCAATTTCTGTTCCACGCGATCTTCTGCGCGATGACAATAAGGGGTCCTAAGATGCTATGTAACCGTTTGAACGTCGTGAACGCGCGTTCGCGTTCAAATGTGCGTTTGAACGTGGATTGCGCGTTCGCGTTCAAAATTGAATCACGTTCAATTATTTTTTATTTTTTTTATTGTTTTCAAAAAAACATTTCGACACCTAAAAATATTTTTGTTTTTCTGATTTTGTTTTTATGAGTTCTATATGATATGGGCTACATGTCTGTAAATTTTAGAGTCATTTTGCAAAGTTAAAAAAAAATGAAAAATCGCCAAAGATGGCGGTGTCAAATCATGTTCACCCACTAATTTCAATTCTCTTTTTACTTTTTGCTATTTTCTGTTTTCTATTTTTATTTCGAATTTGATAGCGAATTTGGATATGATTATCGGGCAAATGTTGTTTATTTCATTTTTCTCCATAACATATTTTTTTTTCGGAGTTTTTGGAGAACGTGGTTTTTTTTTTTTTTTTTTTTTTTCNTTTTTTTTTTTTTTTTTTTTTTCCGCTTGGAATTGAACTCCGCGTTCGGTCGCGTTCACTGAACGCGTATTCATTCCGTTCAGTTTCTGAATGGAAAACCCGCGTTCAATGAACGCGCGGTAACATAGCTAAGATGGGAAGGTTGGGCCAATTACGGGAGATCGGGATTAAGGGAAAATTGCATCAGTGTCCTTGCTTTTTCGTCTTTTCTCTTTTGGCGCTTCTTCGTCCTTTTGCGTCGGACGGCTGGGTTCAGGGCCGGGCAAGTCCCGAGATGGCCGATTGAGTGGCTAGCGCGCCGACAAGGCGCGATCAGTAATGGTTGACGTCACCTCTTTCCTGTTCTATTGTCGGATTTTAGGCGCGGAGATCGCGCGGAAATTTTCGCTTCGATCTTTTCGAATTTTCTTTTTTCTTTTTTTGAATCTTGTCGAGCCTTGACGGCTCTCGAAACTTCGGATTTTCTTTTCGGATTTTGTGCTTCTTTTTGCATTAGCTAGGAATTTAGAAATTTAGGAATTTAGGAATTCGGGATTTCTTTTGCCGCGCGTCTTCTTCTAGCGCGCTTCTTTTTGCGGCTACAGCGGAGCTCTGATTAGTCGGCGCCCTTAATCTTGCAAGTAACTGTAATTTTGGGAGGGCGTCATTGTAACTGTATCTTTTTTCTTGAGCTTCGTCTTTCCCGTTCTCCCTTCCCCTTTTGCTGTGCCTAGTTAGCCCGCGGCCTGCATGCTCGGATCGATGCGTGGAGAGTAGCTACGTCCCCCATGCCGCGGTCTAGCCATGCAGAACGTAGGCGCTCTCTCTCCTAATCTCCTTTCTAAGTCCTTGCAATTCCGTGATGCTTCGCGCATGCATGCACGCTATAAATTCTGGCTGCGCGATACGATAGCTCTCTTAACCAGCTGTTGGAAGCTCCGGGTAGCGCGATCAGTGAGGGTCGGCTCATGAGCGAAGTAAGAGGTGAGTTGAAGTGGTCGAGCGACCCGACGAGCTGGTGCCAAATGCTTGGGGTTGACACGTGGGGCTACGCCGGACTGTAGTGCGCAGGCGAACATGACGGGTGACAGAGGACTAAGTGGGGTGACGACTTCGTGGGTTGGTGCGTGACGACGGACTGTCCGCATCGGAGAGAGAGAGAGAGGAAGAGGGAGCTGAGATGGATGGACGTGGATTTGCAGTTTTCTTCGTCTTTTCTCCCTCTTTGCTTTTGTATATACATTTTGATCTCGACTCAGGGCGACTCGCCTGTTTTCTTTTGCTTTCGGAATCCTTGTCTCGGTTTCAGCCCACACTCGTTTTTGCGGTTGATCTCGATCTCGTTGTTGTGCGTTTTGTCGAATGAATGGATGAATGAATGTCATGTCTGTTGCTTTTCTTTTGTCTGAGCCTTGCCTTCGTTTGTCATTTTGATACACCCATTAGCATATTAAAAACTTCTGTGTAGTCGTCATTACTGATTCCATTGCTGTTTATTCTTTTTTTTGAGCCACTGTTGTTGATGCAACGTCTAATGTGTAATAGCACCTTGCATGCTCAGGAACAATTGCGTGCGGGGTCACAGAGTGATTAGATGGTTGGGTAGTTGGTTGTCCAGAAACAAGCGAATGCCTCGCGGGGATGCGTGTAAGCACGATCTGATCTGCGCAGCCTACACGTATCCACGCGCGACAAACAAACAAACTGCAATGTGCCCAGTCGTGATAATCAGTCGTCAATCTTAGAGACAAAGTAGACGAACGCTGCTGATAAATCGTAATAATAATGATCCCAAATGAGAGATTACATACATAGACGAGCGAGGGAGGAGGGAGAATAGACTTTGAGAGGGTGGAAGAGTCTCCTCCCTACCGCCCACTTCCTCTTCGGGCCCTTCCTCCTCCTAGCAGCATAATCGTGCCTCAATCAGAGATCCAGACGTCCAAGACAATGTAGACCAACAGTGCCACGTGGCACAAGCAGACCAGTCATCAATCAGCAGCGTGACGACGAAGTTGAAGACACCAGGTATGTATCACGACCCCAACCACACTCCTGAATCCTCCTTCCGAGTACTTGTCAAGCAGAAATGGAAATACAGGCGACTAACCCTACGTGGCAGCAACCACGACGATGACACGTGGCGGCTGCCACGTCAGCAACCCTTCAGACAGTAGTGCGCCAGCCAGCGAGGAAGACAATAGGAGTTAAACAATACAAGGGGGAGTAGCTCAGTTTGAGAGCAAGCTGCTACATATAGCTTTAAGTAGGAATTAGAAAGAATATGCTGCCAACGATTATATTTCTGAACCAATTTGCATAAGCTAAACCGGCTGATGCTGCCGGGATAACTCCGGGGGCTAGGTCCCACTTACACGAATTAAGAGATATTGACCGTAGATAGCAAAGATCAACGGCCAGAATCTCTTAATCCGTGCAAGTGGGACCTTGCCCCGGGTTGAATTGTGAGGTCCCCGGGGCCAAGTCCCACTTACCCGAAATCTCAATTTCCGACCATAGATTAGGAAGATCGACGGCCAAGAATGAAAGATCAGCGTAAGTGGGACTTGGCCCCCGGCCTCGTTTTTGAGATATTCTTGCAATGATAAATGGATGTTTCAAAACAAAAAAAAAACCAAAAAAAAAACAAACAAAAAACAGGGAACGACAAGAGTAATGAAAGCTTATAACATTGGCCACAACCGAGATACAACTACAACACGAAGGGTCATCCGATTGGGGCCAAATTGGCCAATGACCTAACCTTAGGCTTTGGGCTTTTCCCGGGAGGGGGGGGGGGGGGGGGGCTTAAGGGGAAGATTTCCACGACATTCAAGTCACTACGGCACGGTCCAGCGTAGAACAGCATAATAATAGAGGGAGAAAACTCAACAGACATAGCAACGACTTGCCAGTGTGGAAAAGAGAACAACAGAAGATATAGCTGACACGTTGTTGTATAGCACACTCAGTTGCCACCTGACTATTGCCACTCGTAGATGGAGACTGTATGTCCTCTTCAATCGACACAGATATCATGACATTAGGGCCAACCCGGACAATAAAAACATCCAGAGGACTTCACAATGTCCACATAACAACACCTATGTGAGGCTGAGCCCCAGTGCCCAAGGCTTCCATAATTACGACACAGGCTCACGGAGAAGATCGTGCCAGGAACCCTTCCCCGACTTCGGCATGAGGGAGCAAACGCACCAAGCTGGAGACGAAAACCGAGGGTGATCATTCACTCGATGATCAGACTAGAGATGTGATCAGCAGCCTATGTAATCCCCATAGTATACGATGATGGATCCCACGTGACGAGGATCACAACGAATCTAGCCACGTAATCTGTCTATGTGCTGGCACACCTCGGAAAGTAAAGTAACGACCTCCTCCTTCGCTTAATTAGATCTCTTCGCTTAATTAGATATCTTCGCTTAATTAGATTTCTTCGCTTAATTAGATTGCTACGCGCATGATCCTCATGCGTTGGATTGTAACCAGTAGGATATCAACAGGAAGCCAAAAACAGGTGTCAATCCCGCCGACCAAAGAACCAAAACGGATGTGAATCAGTCTAATCAGGGATAAGCCACCCAACAAGCCCGACTGAAGACCGGAGTAACAAAACACATGACTATGAAGATCAACGTAAAAAAAATAAGTGGAATCACACTACTACTATGAAGAGCAACGTAAAGAAAATATGTGGAATCACACTGCTGTCTTCACCTGCATACACCGCCGCCCTGGTCATTATCGCGGCGGGTTTGGGTCTGAAATTCGCCCCACATGCAGCTGTAATAACTGGGCCTTCTATTCGGATGAATACGGTGACTTCTACTGTCTACACCCCTAGCAAGCTTGCGTTGCAGTAGACAAATAGCGCAGCCGCCGACTTAACGCAGATGCAAAAACTCAAAAAGTCAGACAAGCGAATCGGACGGTCAATAAGGCCTCAGACAAGCGAATCGGACGGTCAATAGGGCCTCAGACAAGCGAATCGGTTGGACGGTCAATAGGGCCTCAGACAAGCGAATCGGACGGTGGTCAATAGGGCCTCAGACAAGCGAATCGGACGGTCAATAGGGCCGTTCACCAACGTAGTTGCCAGGGGGGTTGTAGCGGCAGACGGCGATCTGTGCATTATATGTCTCCCCATCTCTGACAAGCGTGCAGGAGGTAATAGCGCACCCGACTTCTTTGGTGTTCCTCCATACCATCTGGGTGTAGTGCCCACACTGTCTGTCTGCCCTGCATGTGTTGGTCTCGTAATCGTAATCGACCCGCTCCCCCCCCCAAGACTGCACAACCTCCGTGGGAGTTATGTCAATAGGCCCAGAACTCCAAGCCATGTACAGATTCTCGCCGTACCCGCTGTCCGAGGCGTGGTACATCTCGCACGTCTCGGCGAGAGTTCGAGCCCAACTCTCAGCAGAGCTTGCCACTGTGTTGCTCCACGTCAGTCCTGCCACACCCACGTGACTCCTCGCTCCGTTGTGCGGATCGAGCCACTGACTCTCTATCGTAGACTGCAGAAGACGGCCTGACGAAACTGCATGGACACTTCCTGTCCGACTGGAAGTTGACGTCGACTCACTCAAGCGAAGCTTGGAAAAACGATGACCTCGCTCTCCTCCTCCTCCTCCTCCTCCTCCTCCGCCCATCGCCAGAAGCTTCCTCGATTGTGTCGGGGATGCAAAAGCGAGAACGATCCGCGAACCTCCATAGCCGACCCCGTGATGGTCTCTGTTCCCATCTGTGCTAATCCCCGTCAGCACCAGAAGAGACATTGTCAACCACAAAGACAAGGAGCCGATGGCCTGAACGTGGACTGCCCCCGTGACCACATTCTCGGCCAGTGACGTGAGTCTTGCCATCACCACAGTTACGAGAATTCGATGGCCGATCTGAAGATAATAACCACCCCTCTTCCCTTCTCCGCTCCTCTCCTCTCCTCGCCTCTCACCTCTTCTCTTCCCTTCTCCTCAGAGTCTCTTCTCTTCTCTACTCTTCTGAGGAGCAGACCGTCTGTTACAGGAGATAAACCAGAGGGGACGGATGTAGCAACGACTTGGCGTCGCTGTTCACCAGCCGACGACCACGCTCCTGTGACAATTATCCCGACTCGACGGGCTTGACTACTGCTGCTGACATAGAATAACATCCGCATCCAATCTTAAATAGGAAGGGATATACCTCTCTCGGCCTTTTGGCTGAGATCGAGTGTAGTATCTGTTCTGATCAGTGGT
>BFEA01000031.1:3629195-3657221 GCA_003427395.1 Chara braunii
AGCTTGGCCTGTCATCTCTTCAAATGAACACAGAGTTCCCTCTACATAGTACTGCACATATCTGGCCTTCGGGCACATACATCTCGCTATACAGTTAGACAGAGYACACATACCCTTTGGGCARATACACAAACACATGGCCCTATGGGCTCATACAAACATACATAGCCTCTGGCCATACACACATACACACAACTACGATACTGGGCAGGGGGGGTATATCAGGTATATGACGGGGTCTGCTCACGCATGGCTTAGCTCTAGGGTACGAGTAGGGATATAAGTCGCTCTGGCTAGTCTGAGTTCCGCCTAGCCTTGGGTGAGCTAGGGGAAGGACGGTAGGATGTGTCCGCGGGCGCTGGCCTGCCTTGCTTAGGTAATCCTGCTGGGTAGACTCTCTGAATTSGGCCTGCAGAARATTGCATGAGCCTGRCGTCCGAAGTTCCCGTAYGGCAAGGWTCRTCCGCTTCCGCTTTCATCAGGGCTGGGAGGTTGGCCCAGCCTTGGTGCTTGTCACTGCTGTCTGCTCCAAGTTGCCCTCGATACTGGTAGGGCGATGGTCCTGAGTGCTGGTCACAGTGAGGTAGGATAGTAGTGACAGGGTGTGCGCTGGGAGTATTAACGTTGGGATGGTTAGGGTAGGTGGCCTATCCCGTCAGGACATCCATTGGCTGCCCCTACCAGGAATCACCGCGGGTCTGGTCCTTGGCCTCTAAAACACCCTAAGAAAAATAAAAAAATAAAAAAGAAAGAGAAAGAAAAAAAAGAAAGAAAAAAAAAAGAAAAAGTTTAATTTAAAAATGAATAGCAAGCAACTGAGGCCTTGTCGTACCACCTCATGCCTGGCCAGAGGTACAGTCAGATGCATTGTGGACAGGGCTTCCTGAGAATGCCTTGAAAAGAAGGGGATTGTGGACAGGGCTGAATGCCTTGAAAAGAAGGGGGCTGACAAAGCAATAGTGCGTCCTCCCACTACTCTCGACATGCTCAAAAGACACAAATCATGGCCGTGTATCTTCGATAAGGTTAATTACTCCACAGTGGGCGTGGAAAATTGGGGTTAGAGCTCTTGACCCGTGTGTCCCCTGGCCCGGGAAGAGGGTACTGGGACCCTGGAAATTTTGGAGACTAAAACTTTCTGGCGGCCCTATTAGTGATTTTGATGTTTTGAACCGAGGCGGGCCGGTTCACTGGTAGGAATAGTTGGCCTTGAGTTCTGGAGTAAGGCCTGTGGGTTTCGAACCGTGGACTAGTAGAAGTAGTTGTTTTCTAACGCCACTCTGCTTGGGCTGTTCTAGATGTCTTCGGGTGTCTGTCTTTCCATAAATAGTCTGTCTTGCACATCGATTGGCACTCGATCTCGTGACAGCCCCTAATGATTCCGGAACCGGCTCCGGATGAAACGCGTAGGGCTTGGCCGGAGTGTTGACCTTGCTTTATCGCTACGGACATGACATCCACTTTTGGGTTCAATTTGTTGGCGGGTTTGACTTTTTATTATACGATGCCAGCATTCGCGTTCGGGAGACATCGATGTGTAAACCTTCCTCCTTCTACTCTCTTTCTCTTTCTCCCCTCTCTTTCTCTCCTCCCTTCTCTTTCTTCTTCTACTACCTCGCTATTCAAGGGTGTCTTCTTCATTATTGTGGTTGTGATTAGGCTGAATGGTCGTGTGTAAGAGAATCACTAACAAAGGAACAAAGGGCATTCATGGAGAAACCACTAACTAAAGATGAGATTTGGACAGCTTTGATTCTCATGGAAGAAGAGAAAACACCGAAAATTGATGGACTCCCTAAAGAATCGGAAATGGTATGGGGTTTCATGGCACAGGATCTTATGGATTACTTCTAGGAAGTCAGGTTGACAGGAGATTTGGGGGAAATTGTGGGTCAGGGAGTATTAACTCTCTTACATAAAATGACGATAAAACTAATATTAGAAATTATCGACCAATCACTTTGCTTACAGTTGTCAACAAACTAATAGCGAAGGCATTAGCTGAACGAATAGCTAAAGTAATCCCGGATATTATACATCCTGCTCAAACTGGATTTATCAAAAGTAGAAACATACAAGATAATATACTTCTAATTAATGAATTGATTAGGGTCACTCGCCAATCCAAACACAATGCGGCTTTTATTTTTATAGATTTTGAGAAAGCTTACGATCATGTGGATTGTTTTTTTTTTGACAAATGTCTAGAAAATTTTAACTTTGGTCCTGATTTTAGGAGATGGATCCAAATACTACATAGGAATGTTTCTACTAGTATTATGGTAAATGGTTATATTGCGCCGCCCATTCCATTACACAGATCAGTTAGACAAGGGGATCCGATTGCCCCCTATCTTTTTGTGATTATTATGGAAGCATTGACAGCAAACCTTCGTCATAATAAGGATATTAAACGAATACAGATAACATCTATAACAGAAGAAGCAATCCCAATCTGTTCTTTATTTGCTGATGATCTCTCCCTAATGATAGAAGCATCACAAAAAAATATGAAGGAAATCCAAATTTTGATGGATAAATTTTGTCAATTATCTAAAATGAGAGTCAACTGGGGTAGCAAAACATTAGGGTGGTGGATCCATCATCAAGGGGTGAGACCTCCTGAGCAACCTCATGTCAAATGGCTTCCTATTGATAATCCGATTCGAGTACTAGGAATCTCCCTCTCCGGGGTGGGAAAACCAAAAATAAATAATGAGTGGATAATACAACAATCTCAAATTAAGTTTGATCTCTGGAAGAACAAGCATTCTTCATTGTTGGGACGTACTCTGGCCATTAATAATGTTATCCTAGCCTCAATCTGGTATAAATCTGCTATTTGGCCATTAGACAAAATAACCATAAAATTTTTTTAACAGGAATTATCAGCCTACTTATGGAGGGGGAATTATGAGCTCAAAAATGTAACCAGCCGACTGGCATGGAAATCAGTTATACAGCCTAAGAATAAAGGTGGGTTAGGGATAATTGACCCAGCTACAAAAGTTATGGCGCTCTTCATTCAATGGATCAAGAGATTGTTGTTTTACCCACAGACTCCCTGGTCGGCCCTAGCATGGGAACAGATTAAACGTTTAGCGCCGGAAACAGTGGGGAATGTCGACCCTATGACGTGGCTAGACAACTGTGCCTGACCATTGCCAAGAATTCTGGTTAGGGATCCCCCGATTGACTTCTCCTTTGATAGACTTGCTGCAAGATCTGACTTGGGTAATGATTCCTTTTGGGTCACTCTTATCAAGACATGGAGAAAATTACCCCTAACTGATAAGATCACCCTAGAAAGATGGGAGGAGGTCAGCCAACAACCTCTTTTTAATAACAGATGGATTGAAGACACTCAAGGATGCGTTCTCCATTGTATGGATTCCCCTTGGAATGCATGGGTTACAAGAGGAGTCCTGAGAATTGCAGATATTTGGAATAATGAATCAAAGGATTGGATTGATCCTGAAGAATTAAAAAAACTTCTTGATTATTGTTATCACCCACAGGAAGCATTTGATAAGTTAATTGACCTTATTCCCTTGGAATGGTTTCGAATCCTTCGCAAGGGTCCGAAATTGGAAATTAATGATTGGATAGCTATAAAGGACCATCCTAATATGATTGGTAACATTCTAGATAAATTCAGAAATGGGGATATCCTCCTTGAAATCTATGATTTGTTACATGATAATACTCTCAGCCCAAAAAGTCAGAATCAAGTCAAATGGGTGAGGGATAATCAAATCTTCAGAATTAGAGTGTTAAGGAAAGAAGACAAATGGTTAGCCTTTAAACCTGATACCCCCATCCACGGTTCAGCACTAGATCCAACAAATTGGATTTGGGAGGCTCAAAGTAAGCTGAAGAACCAAGAAAAAAAGTTTACGCGTCACTTGCATTCCCTAACAGTAAAATCCACTTATAGAATGTTAAGAGTGAAAATTAATCTAAAAGACAAGATATCTGATAGATGTAGAAAAAACCTTAATCTTAGCAGAGAGGAGGTAAGATCCATCAAGTGGTTTAACTTAATCAAATGTAAACCAGCTAAATTGGCATCCCTCCAATGGCAAATTGAGCATAGATGTCTCCCAACTAATGACTGGATTATAGACAGATCCTCTTTGGAGCAAAAAGGAATTGCCTCAAGATGGTGTAAGTTTTGTAAATCGGCCTTCCCAAGTAGGTTGATTCCTGAAACTATTGAACATATATTTCTTCAATGCCCTGAACAGCCATTTCGTCAAAACGGACATATTATATTTTTTGAACGAAATCAAAACTGACTTTTTTTGTTAAAATCCGGTTGGAATTTTTTGATCCTGCGCCCCTGGTCTATGGTTGAGACCAGATATAATTTATTTATTATTTTTTTTTTTTTATTTATTTTTTTTTATTTTTTTTTTTTGTATCTGGTCTCAACCATAGACCAGGGGGGTCCGGGGAACGCCGGACCCCCAAGAGCAAAAAATTCTGACCGGATTTTAGCAAAAAAAATCAGTTTTGATTTCGTTCAAAAAATATAATATGTCCGTTTTGACGAAATGGCTGTTCTGGAACTATTTGGCTCTAGAGATGGTGGGACAAAATATGGGATCAGCTAGGCCCACAGATGAGGTGGCCGTGGGGATGGAAAGCAATTCTTCTAGAGGCATGGAATTCAGACCCATATGATGAATTCACACAAAATTTATTCACTTTGGGAAGAAGAGCAGTTATATGGGCCATCTGGATGAGAAGATGTACATATGAGATGGAGGGAGCCCGCTTGGATGACCCTGAATTCACTGAGACTATTAAATTATATGTTCAAACTGAAATTACAAATAAATGGGATCAGGTGAAAGGAAAAATACGACATTTGTACTATAAAATGGAAATCCATAAACATATCCAAAACTTCAGTACATGCTGGCTTGGAGGAAACAAGGGGGGGAAACTAGGAATTTCAAAAGTAAAATGGGAAGGGGCCAGATGAGGGGATAATGAAGACTTCATAAGAGATTATACGATAGTTTCTTCAGGATTGGACAATGGTAGATCCATCCATTCCCCTGCGTTTTCCACTAGAGTTTCCTGATCCCTTCCCTCCTCCATTATCAACTATTGTTCCCAAGTCTTGGTTTGGGTATGATTAAGGATATCAAATTGGAGTATGAAGAGTTCTTGTGTGAATCAGGACCAGCTAAGTAGTGCTAGACCTGGCGTCAAAAAAAAAAAAGGATGAAGAGGCGATGATTCACGAAAGACTATCTCAGATTGTACTCTCTCAATTTCTTATTGTAAAAGGGACGATGGACCCGTTTTCCAGTAGGTGCAGCTCACCACCACTAGATGGAGTCTCTCCGGGAGTACTAGTGATGTCTGCTATAATCAGCATCACTAGCATTCACTCAGACTGTTCTTAAAAAAAATAAAAATAAAAATAAAAATAATAATAATAATTGTTGTTTTCGCATGCTCTTTAGGCTATAGCCGACATGGGTTGCTCTTACGATAGTTGTGGCTAATAGATGTCTAGGCGAGTAATCTCAACTTCATCGTGACGAATTGGAACCACCGTAGGAATTATACTCTGCATGTGTGACTCGTTGAATTGGCCATTTACTTGTTGTTTTCGTCTCCTGTGTTTGTTCCTTATGTTGGTTGAGTGGTGATTGGTCTTCGTACCTTGATTTTGCCGAAAGGACTGGGAATCAGAATAGAGATGGTTGTTTTCAGTGTGGATCGATGAGTCATTGGGTTCAAGATTGTTCTCAACGGGGTTTGGGTGTACGCCCTCCAGCTACGGGTGCTAATGCCATCCCTACGGACCACCTATCCTGGCTCTACCTGCTCCGGGTGCCGCTGCTCCTATGACAGGGAATCAGAATTATAATAATAATAATAATGCCCCATCTTCTTCTTATGGTCCATCTTCCTCGTCTACTAACTACAGATTTGGTAATGGTACGGGGACTGGGAATGGCCACCAAGCACGTCCGAATTGGTGGATGCGTAATCAGGAAAGGTTGGATAAGGTATATGGAAAGTATGTGGAGGACATGGAACGTGAAGCCAAGAAGAAGGATAAGGAGGCCAGGGAAAAGGCAAAGAGAGACGAGGAGGAGAGGATTTCGATATGGAAGAAGGAACGTGAGAAGTTCGAAGCAGAAATGGGTGAACGATTGGAGAAGAGAATGGACGCGTTGGATATTGTAAAAGGGAAGGCGACGGAAACGGATAAAGGGAACCTTGCAAGTGAAGAGGTAGCTAAACTACGAAAGGAGAACGAAGACTTGAAACGCAAGTTAAGAGAGGCGACGTGCCCTGTGGGAGAGGACCGTACGATGTATCTGCAGGGTGAGATTATGGAGCTTTGTCAGAAGGTCGGAGAAAAGCAGGTCGATGAAGACGTCATCACCGCACTGAGAGCAGAGATTGGTGAGCTCAAGAGGTCCGCACTCATGAAGATGAACTTTGAAGAAGAGATTGCAGGTCTAAGGGAGGAGGTGAATGTGCTACGGGATCAGAATGAACGTGTTGTTTTGGAAATCGGGCAATGGAAAGAGCAAGCTCTGCGCCTTGGTAACAAAAGAGGAAGCGTGGTGTTATAGACACCAGAGACCTTTAATCGAGCATCACCTAAGCCACGATGGACAGACAATGTAAAGGAGGAAGACAAATGGAAGATGGAGTATAGGAATCTGCAGAGTCTTCACCGATTGACAAACATTGAAGCAGAGGCGTTGAAACAGAAACGGTCCGAGGAGGAAGCACGAAGATTGGACGCCGAGAAACAAGTGAAAGGACTTGAAGAGAAGATGGGGAAGCTCATGGCTAATGGCGAGAAAGAGAAGAGCAAGACTACCAGGGTACGAATCTGAAAGAACGATTGGAGGAAGCCGAGTTACGGTCGGCTATAAAAGGGCTCAAAGCGACCCTAGGGAGAATGAGAGTTGGATCGACGTCCGCTTCAGCGCACTGTAAAAAGGAACCTACCCCTAGGCAAGCGCCTGCTAAGACGAATGATCGGGCAGAGTTTGTTGAAGAACAGAAGCGGCAGCTGCGGATGCTTCAGAAGATTGGCTTGGAACCACTTTGCAAAGAAGAGGGTGTGAAATTGGGTAAGTTCGAAAACACCATCTACGAGCTTGCGGAAACCCGTGCCCGGAAAGCGTTTGGAGAATCTGAGGGTCAAACCTCTCGGGGTGACCAAGAGGTTCAGGAGGTAAGTGATGATGCGCCAAAGAGTTATGAGGATACTGAACACGAGGTGGATAAATCTGTCGAACTATAGGAACCTTTCCCGGACGCGTCGTTACTTTGGTCTCTAGCAGATGAGTGTCGAAGGAAGAGATGTGGGCTGGTTATTACAGAATCTGATCTTTCTGCCTCTGATTGCGCTAGGCCTTCGCTTTCTTCAGTTACTTCACCTTTCTTTCTTAGAGATGTGGAGTTCAATGCTTTCTTTAGATTAACTGTGATTGGGCTTATTATTCGGGATCAAATTCCTTGGGCATGGAAGTTTAAGGAGTACATATTGAGATTGCTTATTGATGGTTTTAACTTAAAAGCATGCCCTGGACCCCTCGTCTATATTCTTCTTTCACCTTGGTCCAAACACTGTTATGTTGGCTCTACTTCTCGTTCGCTTCCTATTCGTTGGGCGGAGCATGTATATCGTGCATCTAATCCAAAAGTTATTGAGCAGGGTAAGCGGAACCATCAGTTGTACTGCTGGCTAAGGAGATGTCAGGTTGGGCAGTATGTGGCGATTCCGCTGTTTGGGTGTGGCATCGATGAGATCGATAACTTGGAAAAGTTTGCTATCCGTTGCTTTGGTCCCCATTTAAACAATAGAGATAGGAAGCAACGATGCAAGCGACGTAGGCTTGGGAAGAAAGAACGAGGGTGGAGGAAACGGAATGCTGGGATTTTAATGACTGCCTCAACCCCGTCTACTCCTCTGATCTTCCACTCAACTATTGGCGTTGTCTCCTCGAGTCTCTCTGCTATTCTGGATCACTGTGTCAATCTCAAGGTTTCGTCCGTAGAGATTGTTTGTACAGGGGGTCGGGTTCTTTCTGATAACTGGAAACTTGTCAAACGACGATTTGGTTTCTCTCTGGTCAGCAACTCAGGGGATTTCAAATTGCTGAAGAAGGCGAAGTACATGTTTGCACCGGGAAAATTTCTTCGTATTGTTAATATTGTCCCCTTTCTTGCACGATGTTTGATTTTGAAGTCGTCTTTAGCCGAATATCTTACCAATCCATCCTCCAGGAAAGAGTTGTTGAACCTCGAGTTTCCAATGTTGGTACAGACTGACTCTGCTATTCGTTGTTTTTCGGAAAAAAAGTCGCGTTATCAATTACGGATTATATTGTCCGCGGTTATCAGAAGAAGGTTTGGGATTAATATTCGACGACGTTTGGTGATTCGAATGACCTACAATGCTGTAATTAGTAAGCCTGGGGTTCGTGCGTTGTGCTCAGACTTGGTAATGAGATCGGATGTAGAAGAGGGATGAAAACGCATGATAGTACGCCGGATGCATATTGTGTGGCTTAAAAATAAATCAGTAGGGGATATGATCTTTAATTTTAGGGAAGCTGCCCGTGTATCATGTAATGTATGTAGTTGTTCGTCTTTAAATCAGTTTTCGTTTGAATAGTTGGGAACCTGCCCCGGCTTGGTTGCGTAATAATAAGAACGTGGTTTTTCCAGAATATCGTGATGTGGCCGGAAGGCTCAAAAATCAGATTTTGCCCTCCTTCTCTGCTCTTGACTTGGCTCTCCCTCGGTTAGATCGTGGTTCTGTTGCTTCTTGTTGTCTTGGTTCGGAGGAAACTCAAAAGGACTGTTCTAATTCGAATGCCATTTCTTGGGCAAATAAGTTAAATGGATTAGTGTGGGTATCAATTGACCATAGTCCTTGAGATACGTACGTGTGTTGTCCGTTACTATACCAGGAGGGGATTAATGGGTTGTTCCATAATAATCCTGGATTCAGCAGAATTGAGACTGAGGAAAATACGCTGATGAGATTGGCTAAGAGGGACTATGAGCTGGAAGGATTGAAAAAAGTGGGAAGGTGGGATGCGAAAGGGGAGATTGGTAAGTCGTATGTAATTCCTAAACACAAAGATGTGTTTAAGTGGCGACCCATTTGTCCGTCATTCAGTGAGTGTGGGGTTAAAGGTTGTCGGGAAATTTCTCGGTCTGTGAATACGATGATTTGGAATCTGCCCAAGGCCTCTCACTTCAACTTGAAGAGCGCTGATCTTTTGGTCGACTCGCTTAATTTGGTTCACAAAGGATTGAGGAAAGGTGACTCTCTACTCACAGCAGCTTTTGATATAAAGGAGATGTTTTGTAATTTGCCTCACGCTTCTATCCAGAATGCAATCGAATGGATCATTGACCTTTGGGAGGGAAAAGAGGCGAAGGGTGTCTTGTTACAGAAGCGGGGTAAGGGAGCTAAGATCCTAAGAGGCAAGAAGCAGGAAGGATGGGATATGCTCCTCTTCGATGACATTTGAAAGTTCGTGAGGTTTGACTTAGATCATACCTTTATTCGGGCGAATGAGATTATTCTACAATAGAAAATTGGAATTCCCATGGGTAAGCCTTCCAGTCCTGCTATTGCTTGTCTACTCTGTGCCTATTCTGAGTTCTCTTTCCTTGCCTCCCTCGGGGCGAATCGCGGGTTGGTCAATGGAATTCGGCTCATTGACGATGTCTCGATTTTTGTGAAATACCGGGAAGATGACTGTAATTCTCTTCGCAAGGCGAAGAGATTTTGGAGGGCTTTGCAAAATGCTACGATCCTAAACTGAGCTTGGTGTGCACTAGTAAAGTTGTTGCTTGGGACTTTTTTGGGTGTGTTCTGAGGAAGTTCAGCTGGCCTTTTGGAATCCAATGTGCGGCGGTGCATAAAAACCAACGGGAGGTTTTGAGTTTGGGATTATGTTTTCAGAGCCTACAGGATAACTGCTCTTACGTGAGTAAGAAACAAAAGATGGCGGTAGTTGAATCTTTTCTTCACCGTGCTCGAAGGTTCACGAGCATGCCAGCTGTCGAGGTGATGTTCCTGTTCACTTTGAAGATGGAATTGAGAATTCGAGGATTTCCAGACGAAATTTTTGATAAATCTCTGTGTAACTTTTCTGTCAAGTTCGGAGGCCTGTGGGATTGTTGGATTGGGTGCTTAACTGGTTGGGATAAAACTTCTTCGAGAATGCGAGTTTGGGGCCTTAATGGCCCCTTTGGGAGGGGGGCACTTCGATAAGGTTAATTACTCCACACTGGGCGTGGAAAACTGGGGTTAGAGCTCTTGACCTGTGTGTCCCCTGGCCCGGGAAGAGGGTACTGGGACCCTGGAAATTTTGGAGACAAAAACTTTATGGCGGCCCTATTGGTGATTTTGATGTTTCGAATCGAGGCGGGCCGGTTCACTGGTAGGAATAGTTGGCCTTGAGTTCT
Source organism: Chara braunii (assembly GCA_003427395.1). NCBI lineage: Eukaryota > Viridiplantae > Streptophyta > Charophyceae > Charales > Characeae > Chara > Chara braunii. The sequence continues at coordinate 3,639,675 of BFEA01000031.1, forward strand.
CGAGTAAGGCCTGTGGGTTTCGAACCGTGGACTATTAGAAGTAGCTGTTTTTTAACGCCACTCTGCTTGGGCTGTTCTAGATGTCTTCGAGTGTCTGTCTTTCCATAAATAGTATGTCTTGCACATCGATTGGCACTCGATCTTGTGACAGCCCCTGATGATTCCGGAACCGGCTCCGGATGAAACGCGTAGGGCTTGGCCGGAGTGTTGACCTTGCTTTATCACTACGGATATGACGTCCACTTTTGGGTTCAACTTGTTGGCAGGTTTGACTTTTTATTATACGATGCCAGCAATCGTGTTCGGGAGACATCAATGTGTGAACCTTCCTCCTTCTACTCTCTTTCCTTTCTCCCCTCTCTTTCTCTCCTCCCTTCTCTTTCTTCTTCTACTACCTCGCTATTCAAGGGTGTCTTCTTCATTACTGTGGCTGTGATTAGGCCGAATGGTCGTGTGTAAGAGATCTTGTTGTTTTCGCATGTTCTTTAGGCTATAGCCGACATGGGTTGCTCTTACGATAGTTGTGGCTAATGGATGTCTAGGCGAGTAATCTCAACGTGTATCTTTCCATGTTCTAGCGGAAAATTGATTCTCATTTTGCACGAGGCCCATAGATTGCTCCCCCCGCCTCTCACGCGGAGTCACGTGAGAAACAGAAGACATTCTTCTTCTAAAAAAAAAACAAAAAAAACAAAGGCAAAATGTCATTTCAACCTCTGAACTACGTGACGTGTATCTACCCATGTTCTACAGGACTATTCATTCTCATTTTGCACATTCGGTGAGTTGTGGAGCGAGGCCCTTGATCTCGCTGGCTCTTTTTTTGCCTTTTTTAGTAAGCCCTGTCAACAAGGCAGGGCACTCCCTTCTCGGTTTTTTTTTTTTTTTTTCTTTTGTAAGGAAAGAATTTTTATTCATCATCAAGAGAGGGGCCGGGGACCCCATAGCTCAACCCGGAAAAAAAAAAAACATCTCTGGCAGCATTAGCCAGCTTAGCTTTTGACGGGACCAAGAGGACCCGGTACGCACAGTTATGACGTATACTGGGGGATGTTACCTTCCCTACAGCCAAATTAAGCATTCCTGAAAGAAAGAAGGAGGGTATGAAGCCAAGGGAGCTACGAAGACCTACCCAGCACATCACAGGCCTAGGATGGCCTGACACCGGCCTAAACCGACCGATTGGAGCCAAGGCTTCCAGTTGCCCTGGCCCGTCTCGTTTTTCAATACTTCATAGCAGTAAACAGATGAATGCTTCCCATATTTCTCAGGAGATGCAGTTCAAACTGCAAAAAAAAAACAAAAGCAGACACGCCTCAGGCCCAAATCGTCCGCCCCTATTTTGAAATGGGAAAAAAGGCCATCCCTCAAAAGGGAAACTGGTCTTAGGGACGACTGCGACCGGACCCTTTTTCTGCTTTCGGAAGCCCCAAACGGACCCATCCTAGCAATGCTCTACTGCAAGACATTACCCAAAATGGAAAGGACACGAAAGACGAAATGCAAACCACACAAGGCGCAGCCTCCTAGATGCGAAATAGGAAGTGACGATGAACGAGAACCACGAAAGCGCCGTGCTGGTGGGACCCCTGGTCCCAACCTACGCGTTCGCCAGTGGGACCACGGATCCGCTGGTCCCACAACACCAAACCTCCAAGCCATCCGGTGGGATCCTGGTCCCACGGAAGCTACTCCCTGGTGGGACCCTGGTTCCACTGGCGAACGAGTGAAATGGTTTTCACAAAGCTGGAACAGCTGGCGCTCGCATCGGGACGTTGAAGTGCCAATGGGGCCGGTAATATATATATATTTTTTTTTTGGGGGGGGGGGGGAAGTTGTATTTCAATTTGTAATTTGAGCCTTGGGCACTGTGCCCACGTGTTAGGCAAAAAAAAAAGAAAAAAAAAGTGCTAGTGGGACCCACGCGAAAACGGGGAGTACGACCCTGCATTTCTGCATATGGTTTATAAGGGACGATGGGTTTCCCAGCTGTGACGCTCCCCACAAATAGATCGGAGCCTTTGTTTCTTCCAAAAAAAAAAAAAAAGGGAAACCTATGGTGCAGTCAGGGATTGAGTTTGTAATTGCACTCGAGGCAAAAGGCCCGGTAATGCTGAATGTATATGACCGACGTTTCGGGTCCGGTGGGGTCGCATGGGGGTGTGTTGTATTCGTGGGATTGCGTGAAGTGCAATTACAAACTTTTTTCGTGACTGCGCCAAAGTTACCCCTAAAAAAAAAGGAAAGGAAAAAAAAAAAAAAAAGGGGAGTAGAAACGCTGGAAACCCCCTTGGGCAACTCAGGCGTCCCTTGCGTCCAGTTGGCAGCTCAGGCGACCCTTGCGGTTGTGGAGGAGGAGCATTCCTTAGGCCACACTAGGACTTTTTCCAGTTCTCTATGGACGTAATTGCGGTCAAGTGCATCCAAACCAGGTCGGAAAAAAGCGGTGGTATGCATCCAGGAAACTAACTCTCAGTATTACTCACACTACCTAGGACTTTTTCCAGTTCTCTCTGGACGTAATGGCCGTCAAGTGCATCCGAACCGGGTCGGAAAAGCGGTTGCATGCATTCAGGAAGCTCCTTGTGTGAGTGTGTCCTTAGAGTGTACGCGGCACACCTAAGTTACTCGTAAAAATCACCTACTGGCTTAGCTCAGTTGGTACACCGGCTACTACACCCCTTAAGCTGTTGCAAATACACATTTGACCTGAGTTCGAACCCCACTGGAAGCAGATGTCATTGAGTAAAACACTGTAATTTTGAGTTACCCAGGAGCCGGGACCCACTAGCATCGATTTACGCTTCGGCTCCATGGTTTTCAACCACGTGTGGCAAGAGGTGACATCCGGCAACCGTTGATCCTTTTGTGTATCGTAGGCGCAGGGCGATAAGGACCGAATTCGGTAGGGTATCTGTCCGCCAGGCAATAGAAGAGTTCCGTTTTCATTTTTTGGCCCATTTAGCTAGCCACTTTGCATTGGCGCGAAGCTGCAATATTAGGGAGGTCCCCGGGGGGGGTGTTTTTGCATCAATGTTGTTTTCTCTTTTTTATGTGGTAAAATAGAGAATACTGAGATTTCCGTGGAAGACTGCGCCGGTGGGAAGGTCGCATGCAGATGTACCGGGTTGGTGGAATTATGGGTGCACTGAAGTTCTGTCATGATGTCGATGTCAGGCCCCGTAATTTTTCGTTTTTTGGGTCCTTTTCTTTGCATTCGTGTAAATGATAAAAAGCATTGTTTATCCGTTTTTAAATGAGAAAACAACGGCACACAACTATTTACTCTATGCTAGTGGGTCCCGGCTACAGGGGCCTGGACCCACTAGCAACGACGTGTGACACAGTTTTATGTTTTTTTGGAAAATACAAAGTGATTTTTTATTTGCATGAATGGATGGTTTTCTGATTTAAAATGAATTGAAATAGCACACAAAAGTATGAAGAACAGCTGTGCACCCAAATTCATGGGTTGGTACGATCTCCTTCACGTAAGTCTTCATAGTGATGTACCGTGGCAATAAATGTGTCCATGAACACAGCCACGAGGATGAACAAGTAATGGCTATAGGGACACATTCATCCCCATGTATCTCATGATGCCTCTAACAGGGCATCCGACAGACGCAGAAGAGTTCCTGTCAGATCCACCACGATATCTGAATTTCACATTTCAAGTTTTATTTCTCAGAGCCCAAAAAAAAAAAAACGAAGTCTGGAAATCMCCCCCCCCCCCTTTAGAGCCCATAAAATCCAGGCCTCCCGCCCACGCAGACCCACGAGCTATCATGTCCAAGTTAGTCCAACATCACTTTTTTTTTTTGTCGATGCATCTCATTGGAAGGGAGGTGGGCATCTTTACAGTCCCCGCTCAGAAACTACCAGGCCGTTGAGATCCGATCTATTCGACGGCCGTATTGAGTCACTCTATGCCACACATGATCGAAATCCTGAACGGCGTGGTAGGATACCTTGCAAGTGGGTCCAGGCCCCAGTGCCGATTTTTTTTTTTTTTTTTTTTTTTTTTTTTTTTTTTTTTTGAAAGCTGCAAAGCTGCCTTCTCCTCATCATGGGACAGCCATATATTTTTTTTCACAGATCAGATATTAAACTGATCAGAACAAAAACTACACTTGTCTTAGCCAAAAGGCCCTCACATATCTTTTGAACTGGTGTTCTGCCATATGTCATCATAAAACATATCTTTCTATTTTCATAAGCTACCTACCACTACTCGTAAGGCTATACAGGGTACCCCTTCAAGCATTGCTTTCTACCTCTCAAGGCGGTCTCCCTTTTTTCTTTTTCTTTTTCAAAAAAAGTTTACTTGTAAAAATTTGTGGCTTGTTCAAAGCGACCGTCTTGTTAAAAAAAAGAAAAAAAAGAAAAAGAAAAAAAAAGAGGGGTTCCATGTATGGCTGGTACTTCGCCTCTTGTCATCGCTTTTGTATGTTTCGATTCCGTTTATTTTAGCCCCCTTGCAAAGGGCGACGGCCTTGACTTAGAATTGTATTTTATTTTTGTTCATTTGATTTCTTTTTTTTTTTCTTTTTTTTTTTTCTTTTTTTTTTTCAATTATCCCGTACTTTTCAATTAGGGCCCAGTGCCCAAGGCAGAAAAAGTTCTGAAAACATTAACATACAATTAGCGACGGTACTAGTAAATGGGCTCCAATCAGAAATGTTCCCCTTGACCCAATCGCTGCGCCAAGCATGCCCATTGGCCCCTTTAATTTTTGTCCTGCAACTGGAAGTGTTACTGGTCAACATCAGACATAACCCTATGTGACGAACCGATTTCCACACCGCGCGATTTCCTGTGCGATAGCGATGAGGGGTCCTAAGCTGGGAAGGTTGGGCCAATTACGGGAGATCGGGATCGGTGGGAAATTGCATCAGTGTCCTCGCTTTTTCGTCTTCTTTTGGTTTTCTTTTTTTTTCGATGGTCGGGTTCGGAACTGGGCGTGTCCCGGGATGATCGATTGATTGGTCGGTTGAATGGCCGGCGCGCGGACATGCGCGCGATTAATAAATGTTGAAGTCGTTTCTTTTGGTTCCGTTTCGGACCTTTTAGGCGCGGACATCGCGTGGGAATTTTGCTTCGTTCTTTTTGAATTTTTTTTTTGAATTCCTTTTAAGATTTTGTCGACCCTATTATCTTTCTTGTGTTTCGTCTTTCTCGCCCTTCTTCTCCTTCTCTTGCTGCGTTTTTCGTAGCTGCGGTCTGCATGATCGGATCGATGCGTGGAGAGCGGCTACGTCCCCCACGCCACGATCGGGCTATGCAGACGTAGGCAATTGCTCCCCCTTCTCTCCTTTTAAGTCCTTGTAATTCCGTGTTCTTCGCGCATGCATGTACGCTATAAATTCCGGTTGCGCCATTAGTTAGCTCTCTTAACCAGCTATTAGAAGCTCGGGGTTGTGTGATCAGAGAGGGTCGGCACACGAGCGAAGTAAGAGGTGAGTAGAGTAGGAGTCGGGCGACCCGACGAGCTGGTGCGAAACACGCGGGGGTGACGCGGGCCACGACGGACTGTGGGCGCGGGCGAACCTGACGGGTGCGGGAGAACTACGGGGGGTGACGACTTCGTGGGTCGGTGCGCGACGACGGACTGTCCGCATCGGAGAGAGAGAGAGGAAGAGGGACCTGAGGTTGATGGACGCGGATTTGTCGTCTCTTTATCTTTTCTCCCTCCCTACTCGTGTATATAAATTTTGATTGCGACTCTGGGCGATTCGCCCGTTTCTGTTTTTCGGAATCTGGATTTGGTTTTTGTTCACACTCGTCTTTGCGATTTCCATCTTGGATGTATGGTGTGTGTGTGTGTGTGTGTGTGTGTGTTACAGAATGGATGAATGAATGGATGTTACGTCTGTTTGCTGATTCTCATGTCGATCCTTGCCTTGCTTCTCGTCTTGATGTACTCGTACGAAGGGTAGAAATTTTGCATAGTCCTTGAGGCTGTTTTCATTTTTGCTTATCCTTCGATCGAGCTGTTGTGGTTGTTGCACCTTGCATGCAAAAAAATTACGGAGTGATTAGACAATCGAAGGACTGGCCCGGCAAACGTCGCGCGAGGACGAGTGTAAACACGACCTGATCTGCGCATTTACATGTGTCCCTGTGCGTCGATTCGTCAATTCCAAAAAGGACCATCAATCGCAGGAGTACTGTATGATTGGATACGGTCATCAAGGGTCTGCGATGGAGCAGTCATCCCGCGCGAACTAACGTAAGCGCGACTCGATTCACGCAGCCTGCACATGCTCACACGCGGTGATCGCAATCGGCATAGACCAGCCCTTAGGCATCTCACCGCTCTACGATGACATGATGACACACTCCGAGAGCTCAGAGTCGTTGTTGTACAACCCGGACTACTTCACCTCGTGGATAGAGGAAAGTTTTCAACAGAGATTCCCTTGCCTAATAGAGAACCGATTGTGCCCAAGGGAGTTTCACTGCGCCACAACCAGCGACCCCCGGTGCTCTGATTTCCCCACTCAGAACCACACCCACTACTTCACCCACCCCGGATTTGTCGTTATCTCTACTAGCTTCCCTCCTTTCCATCTTCTTCTCCCGTACCATCGGCTCAGTGCCGTCCCGTGGAAGGCCATAGACCCATACTGGCCCAGCACGCCCTGCGGAAATTGCAGACGACGCGACGAGCAGAGAGCCCCAGAAGCCCGAAGTCCTAACCCGAACGCGCGACGACCGGCGCCACGTGGCAACTTCCCCCGGCCTGTCTCATCAGGACCACACGCACCCCGGACGGACCTCTCGACGAACCTCCATCCCCAAAACGGATGGATCGCGCGAAATTGAAAGACCCGCGCAGACCATCCGCCTTGTGACCAGCAGAGGTCCGACTTCGTTGTCAAATTGCACTCGTGCCCCCGAAAAACTTTTCCATAGGAGATCTCAGTTTTGACCTGGGACTCCAGCCCCACTTTCTCAAAAATCCTTGGCACACCCCTTTTCACACTATCAGGCCCACACTCTACTCCGATCAGGAAGTCCCGTTGGGCGTGGGGTTGGTATCGGAGCCCAACACGTGGCCAAGTTTTAGGACTAACAACACGATAATTGAGCGATCTGGCTAACCGAGGGCGACCTCGACCCCGGAACGAGCATAGACGCGACCCCGTTATCACCCGAAGCAGATCGGTTAATCGAGGGGCGGCCAACATGAACGCTAATCCGAATCCGCAGCAAAATGCTAATCAACAAAATCCTAATCAACCCGCCCTATAAGCACGGGCTCCCATGACACCACATGATCTTTATCTGTTCAACTGCACATCATCTTGCAGGAGCATGGTTGGCCACGCTCCAGGCACAGCAGTATGACGATAACGAAGCTCAGGTAAACATTCCCGCTCGATTACGAGGAGACGCTCATCACTGGTTTAGTACCTATGTCAGGGTAGATCTTCCGACCTTCGAACGAGATTTTCTGAATCGATTTGATAATGTTCATCCAGAGAAAGCACTTTTCATGATTAAGGACCGGGTGCAAAAACCTCTCGAGTCTATCGCAGAGTATCGAAACCGGTTCTACCGAATGTTTGTGAAAACTGAGCGAGGCGAGCAAGTCGGGAAAGATTTGTTTATTGATGGGCTTCGCAGCCGAACGATAAGGGCAATGTTGCGAAAGCAGTTTCCCCCCATCAATCACACGCTGCAACAGATCATGACCGCTGCAGAGGAGATGGAACGAAAGTTTGTGGCGAACTTCCTGGAATGAGAAGACTATCCTAAGGAAAGGGATTCGTCCGAGCTCGCAAGGGCAAGAGCTGAGTTGGCTGCGTTGCAGAACAAGTTCGAGAATATGAGATTTGTGTCTGGCCCGGGCACCTATCTGGAACAGATAGCCCCTAAACGATCCGCCCCAAGTGTAATCACGAGTGTCCCTGTTTCTGTGATACTGCCACCTGTAATGACTACACCCCCGCCACTGATTGAGAACCCGGTAAGGACAAATGAGTCTACTACTATTTTTGAGCTGACCAAAACGTTAATTAACTTAATCCAGGAAAGTAAAAAGGAACAGCGAGAGCATAACGCTCGGTTAGAAGTCATGATGAGGAACATGTGGCCCATCGGGGTGCGTGCCCCTCCGATCCAACAAGGGCTAGCCCCGGCGCCTGCTCTCGGAGGGGCCATAAGCAACCTGAACGTCTGCTATGCATGCCATCAATCAGGGCATCTAGCTAGTGATTGCCCCCACCGGCCCCCGCAACAACGGGTCGGAGTTGCACCAATGGCCGCAGCCACCATCGCTAACGGACCGGGACGAGTAGGAGCCCTGATAGAAGAGATGGAAGGTGGGGGAAGTGCGTTAGCAACCACGGAAGAGGCTGTTAAACTTATCCCGTTAGATCAGTATGTATCGCTTGGTTATCCTGGGCTTGGAATGATTCGAACAATTAGACCGGCGCGGGAACAGAAAGAAGTGGCAGAATGGCGACCTTCTCCAGGAGAGATGGAGTCGAGAGGACCTACCTTCGTCACTGAAATCGATGTGCTCAACATTATCCGAGCCTTGGACCATCGGATTCCTTTTTCGATCGGCCATCTGCTCTCGATCTCTGAACAAGCTAATTAGCGAATGCTACAGCACTGTAAGGCGAACCGAAAACGATTCGCCCTCGCCCGAACAACGAACGTGAAAGCTTAAAGTCCCATGCCAGACGAAAATACGGATGGTACTTCGAATCCAATACGGTTAGGGTTAATACAGAAAGACGATCATTTCCTGCGGATTAAACCCATTCCGTGGAAATCTGCGGAATGTGACATTGAAATATGGGGAATTCCGTACAATACAATCATTGATTCGGGAGCTGCTGTTTTGGCTATCTCACTGCGAGTAGTTGAGAGGGCAGGTAGAAAAAACGATCTGATCATACAAAGAAGGATCAACTCGTTTTGGCAGACGAATAAATGATTAAAGCGGCGGGTAGAATGACCAATGTCGCTTTTCAATTAGGAAAGGTGCATGCGTTAGGAGACGTTATGGTATTAAACGTAAATACCTAGGACGTTCTTTTCGGCCTTCCCGCTCTTGTGGCGTTGCGAGCAAACTTGGATTTTAAATGACGGTCAATCATCCTCCGAAATACGAGAGGAAAGCCCTGTACCGTACCTATGAGGCTGACCCTTCGTAAAACCATCAACGCAGTCCCACATGTTTCTCCGATGATAGCGGGAACTCTTCGCATGATCACCTCGGAAGACTCCGCAGATGATGAGCCATCATCGAAGGATGCGGATAGCAGTGACGAAAATGATCCGGAAATTCTAATGATAGCACGACAGCGCATTTATTACCCGTCGTCCAGAACGATGGCAAGAACGATGCGTCTAACCAGTCGGAATATCCAAAGGACCAAGGCGATGATTTTGGGTGAACCCCTCGTACAGATTTCAAGGGTGGTCGATTCTTTGGAACCCCCTCAAACCCTGTACGAAGGAATCTCCCCTCTCCTCGCCCGATACAACGACAAAAAGCACTACTGCGATATCACAGATCTACCGAAGTCCCTATTGACACCCGGAAAGGAAGTACGACTGTTACGTCTAGGGGCGGAGGCCAGTTCTTTAGAACCCCCTGGGCGTCTCGAGGCTGAATCAGAAGAGCTCGGAGTAAAGATCGCAACTAGAACCATACCAGGGCAAAATATCTGCGATGGGATCACCCCGGAAGGACACGTGGCCATCCGGGAGAAAGACGCCTAAATGATGGCCACGGTGTTCTTCTGGCGATCGGACCATTCGTTTATCTCTGCGCCACCCCCCGATGTGGCGAAACAACGCACGAAGCAGATCGACGTGCAAATCTGGGATCAACTTTTCGAATTACACGTCCCACAGTACGTACCTGATGAAATTCATCGTTTGATTGCGGACATTCTAACGGAATATCTGGGAGCGATTAGCGTAACGGACACTGACATCGGCTTGTCATTGGTCATTCAACACGAAATTCAGACCGGAAATCATTCCCCAATCCACTTCAAGCCCTACCGATATTCCCTAATAGAACGGAAAAAGGTTGTCGAACGAATTCGGTAATTCGAAGCAAGCAGGTGGATCGAACCCGCCACTGAACCATGGTCCTTTCCAGTAGTATTAGTGTCGAAAAAAAACGGATCAATCCGCATATGCATCGATTATCGCAAACTGAATGAAATGACGATTAACGATGTGTATCCCCTCCCCCGGATTGATGATTTGCTGGATGCGATTGGATGTGCTAATTATTTTAGTAAGTTTGATATTCGGCATGGCTTCCTTCACATTCTGGTTAAGGAGGAAGATCGGTTGAGGACGGCCTTCGTACTGTTTGAGGGCACGTGGCAGTGGGTTTGGTGCCCGTTGAGAATTTGTAACACGCCCACCACGTTTCAGCGAGCAATGAACGAGACGTTCCGAAGCTTCGTTAACAAGACTCGGCCGACTCAGGGAATGATCAACTTTTGCGTGATCGTATACATGGACGATAATCTTGTCTACTCGGAGACCTATCATGGACATGCGCAACACATCGAGTGGACGTTAGGAGCACTGAGAGACGCTGGATTCAAGATCGCTTTCGAGAAGAGCGAATTTTTCCTTTCGGAAATTTCGTTCCTGGGTTACGTCGTGACACGTGGAGGACTGCGACCGGATTCCAAGAAAGTCACGGCTGTGAAAGAAGCTCCTGTTCCCACGTCGCTGACGCAGGTTCGAGCCTTCTTGGGGTTGGCGTCACACTATCGCCGTTTCATCAAAGGCCTTGCCGCGATTGCACGGCCACTAACGAACCTGTTACGAAAGAATCAGCCTCTCAGTTGGAACGCGGAGTGCGAGCAGGCCTTCACGACCCTCAAGGACGCTCTGGCGACGACGTCTATTTTGATCCGACCGGACCCCTCGAAATAGTTCATTCTCATCACGGACTGGCAACCGGAGGTTATTTCCGCTATTTTGGCGCAGAAGGGGAGCGATGGTCGCAAACACGTCATCGAGTACGCATCGCGAACAGTGTCGGACGAATGAAGGAATGATTCAGCACCTCAGGGCGAATGCTATGCAGTAGTCTGGGGAATCCAACACTTCCACTCGTATCTCTACGGACAGAAGTTCCGCCTCGTGACGGATCACGAACCCCTGCTGGCCTTTAAGAAGCTCACTAATTACATGGGAATGATTGGACGTTGGGCGGTACGTCTACAGAAGTACGACTTCGATATCATCCATCGGAAGAAAGAAAGACACGGCAACGCGGACGGACTGACACGTCAGCATTGGCCCGCTAAAGTACCTAAGGGCGAGGAAATCACTCCGTGAAAGGAGTCAGAACCGGCAAACGGGCCTAAGTACGGACAAGTGGCAGTTCTCCCACGTGGCAAGAAGCAGACAGGTGGCAATGGGTGACAGAGGTAATCCTGTAACTCCTCTTTCTCCCCTCTCCTCCTCATCTCTTCTCTCCCTGTCCGATAACTTTTGCTATTTTTGCGAAGCTATTTCTCGCGTATATTCGGTCTCAATGCGTCCTAACGGGGAAGGGTATGCGGAATGGATAGACTCTCGATAGTGTGTCGCACGAGCCCATGGCTCGTGCATCCAATACCGAAATAACAGTAAATCGTGGGTATGCCCCTTGTGTCGGGTTGACAAGATCCCGACCGAGCCTCGCTTTTTGGATGCCACGTCAGAAGGATTGGAGAAGACCCGAAAGTTTAGAAGGGCCGAAGGATGGACAGATACCGCTTTGATTGCCACCTTAGGGGGAACCCCCTCCAGGATTTCACCAAGGAAGATCGGAGGAGGGCTAATGAAAGGGCTCGGGATTATCGATGGGTAGAGGGTAGGTTAGAAAAACGGAAAACGGACGGCACTGGGATTTGGATGGTTGTACCGCATCCGTTCAGGAGTTACGACTGGGTGAGGACAGTACACGAAGAAACGGCTGCCCATTTTGTCGTACGGATTACGGAGTCGGCAATCGACAAAAACGAATGGTACTGGTCCAATATTCAAGACGATGTGAAATTCATCGTCGCACGCTCGCTGATCTATGACTGATGGGCACGCGTCATGACGATGACACGTGTAGTCCCCTCCTTGGATCGTCAATGGCCATTCCTGAGGAATTAGTAGTAGAGCTATGTTTGCCACGATGGACGACGTCCACACTCATTCAAACAGTAAGTGGCATGGAGAGAAAAGCTCCGCGTGTCGGTCGATTAGAGAAATCGACACGTGTCAACAAGCAAGCAAGAGCTTGATAATATTGGAACCCCCTGGGCGTCACATATGTGACGAACCAATTTCCGGACCACGCGATTTCCTGCGCGATAGTGATGAGGGGTCTTAAGCTAGGAAGGTTAGGCCAATTACGGGAGATCGGGATCGGTGGGAAATTGCATCAGTGACCTCGCTTTTTCGTCTTCTTTGCTCGTCTTTTTTTTTCGATGGTCGGGTTCGGAACTGGGCGTGTCCCGGGATGATCGATTGATTGGTCGGTTGAATGGCCGGCACGCGGACATGCGCGCGATTAATAAATGTTGACGTCGTTTGTTTTGGTTCGGTTTCAGACCTTTTAGGTGCGGACATCGCGCGGGAACTTTGCTTCGTTCTTTTTGAATTTTCTTTTTGAATTCCTTTTGAGATTTTGTCAATCCTATACGGCTCTCGAAATTTCGGACTTCCTTTCTGAAACTTGTGTTTTTTGCTGTTTTGCATTAGATAGGAATTTAGGAATTTTGTAATTAGGATTTTTTTTTTGCCGCGCGACACTTTTTGCTTACGCGGTTCTTTATGCGGCTACAACGGAACTCTGATTAGTCGGCGCCTTTAATCGTGTGTGTAACTGTAATTTTGGGCGGGTGCCATTGTAACTGTATCTTTCTTCTTGTGCTTCGTCTTTCCCGCCCTTCTTTTCCTTCTCTTGCTGCGTTTTTGGTAGTCGTGGTATGCATGATCGGATCAATGCGTGGAGAGCGGCTACGTCCCCCACGCTGCGACCGGGCCATGCAGACGTAGGCAATCCCTCCCCCTTCTCTCCTTCTAAGTCCTTGTAATTCCGTGTTCTTCGTGCATGCATACACACTATAAATTTTGGGTGCGCGATTAGTTAGCTCTCTTAACCAGCTGTTGGAAGCTCGGGGTTGCGCAATCAAAGAAGGTCGGCACACAAGCGAAGTAAGAGGTGAGTAGAGCGGGAGTCAGGCGACCCGACGAGCTGGTGCCAAACTTGTGGGGTTGACGCGGTCCATGATGAACTGTGGGCGCGGGCGAACCTGACAGATGCGGGAGGAGTAAGCGGGGTGACGACTTCGTGGGTTGGTGCGCGACGACGGAGTGTCCGCATCGGAGAGAGAGAGGAAGAGGGAGCTGAGGTTGATGGACGCGGATTTGCTGTTTCTTTATCTTTTCTCCCTCCCTACTCGTGTGTATAAATTTTGATTGCGACTCAGGGCGATTTGCCTGTTTCTGTTTTTCGGAATCTGGATTTGGTTTTTTATCACACTCGTCTTTGCGATTTTCATCTCGGATGCATGGTGTGTGTGTGTGTGTGTGTGTGTGTGTGTGTTGCTGAATGGATGTTACGTCTGTTTGCTGATTTTCATGTCGATCCTTGCCTTGCTTCTTGTCTTGATGTACTCGTACGAAGGGTTTTATGCTAAAAAATTACGGAGTGATTGGACAATCAAAGGACTGGCTCGACGAACGCCGCGCGAGGACACGTGTAAACACGACCTGATCTGCGCATTTACACGTGTCCCTGTGCGTCGATTCGTCAATTCCAAGAAGGACCATCGATCGCAGGTGTACTGTCTGATTGGATACGGTCATCCGCGGTCTGCGACGGAACAGTCATCCCGTACGAACACACGTAAGCGCGACTCGGTTCGCACAACCCGCACGTGCTCGCACGCGGTGATCGCAATCGACACAGACCCGCCCTTAGGTATCTCGCCGCTCTATGATGACATGATGACACGCTCCGAGAGCTCAGAGTCGTCGTTGTACGACCCGGACTACTTCACCCCGTGGATAGAGGAAAACCTTCGACAGAGATTCCCTTGCCTAACAGAGAACCGACTGTGCCCTAGGGAGTTTCATTGCGCCACAACCAGCGACCCCCGGTGCTCTGATTTCCCCACTCAGGACCACACCCACTACTTCACCCACCCCGGATTTATCGTTATCTCCAGTAGCTTCCCTCCTTTCCGTCTTCTTCTCCCCTACCATTGGCTCAGCGTCGTCCCGTGGAAGGCCATAGCCCCATACTGGCCCAGCACGCCCTGCGGAAATTGCAGACGACGTGGCAAGCAGAGAGCCCCAGAAGCCCGAAGGCCTAACCCGAACGCGCGACGACCGGCGCCACGTGGCAACTTCCCCCGGCCTGTCTCATCAGGACCACACCCACCCTGGACGGACCTCTCGACGATTCACCGTCCCCAAAATAGATGGATCGCGGGGTCTTGAAAGACCCGCGCAGGCCATGCGCCTTGTGACCAGCAGCGGTCCGCCTTCGTTGCCAAATTGCACTCGTGCCCCTGAAAAACTCTGCCACCGGAGATCTCAGTTCTGACTTGGGACTCCACCCCCGCTTTCCCAAAAATCCTTGGCACACCCCTTTTCGCACTTCCAGGCCCACACTCTAATCCGATCAGGAAGTCGCGCCGGGCGTGAGGTTAGGGCGTCACACCCAGATAGAGGGCCTGCGACTTTCCCCTGCCTTTTATTGAAAAGGAAAAGCAATCGCAGATGATCTGACAGTGGCCTGTGATAACTCCTCTAATTCGCTACTAGAACTGCGTAGTGTCTTAGATGAGTATTGTGTTTTGTCAGAAGCCTCAATCAACTGGGATAAATCATTATATTTCCTTCACCCTTTGTTTTAGATTTGTGTGGATTGGGGACGGCGGCGGGTTCCGGCCAACTCCTCAGACAAATTTCTGGGTTTGCAAGTCTCTTTATCAAATTGTGAGAAAGTACAGGATAACCTGCTAGTGGACAAGGTACTTGCCCGTATTGCAGGTTGGGAACGGCGGACGAAGCTATCGCTCTTTGGGAGAGCTTGGTGATTTCCTCAGCGGCTTTCTCCTTGCTATGGTTCCCACTATCCATCCATCGATTGGGGGACTCAACATACAAGAGAGTAAAGAAGGCATCATCAAGATACTTGTGCAAGCCGGACGCCACAGCTGAGCAAGGTTTCTTATCAAAAGTGGCCAGGGAGGTGGTGGCCACCTCAAGAAAGAAAGGGGGATTGGGAATCCTGGAACCCCTCCAACAGAATACCGCCCTCCTAACGAAATGGCCATTCAGGGCCATGACGATTCCGGATGAGATGATTTGGAAGGTGTTGGCGGAATATATACTAGGGCTGGAGTGGGACTTGCAGGACCACTCCAAGGTATGGATTTGCTTAACTATTCCGTCCTTCTGTAACCGCAGGCCCCAATCCAGAACTTGGAGGAATATTCTTCGTGCCTGGAGCAAGCTGCGACCTCCTAAGTGCCAGGAACCAACGACGAAGTTGGAAGTCCTCAACCAAGTACTTTTTGAGAACAAGTTCATTGTCCAGCAAGATGGTGCCCCCTTTTCTGCAGTGGAGATGGCAGGCAATTTTGGCTTGAGCTTCCGAAACTTCATAGAGTCCAAGAGCACTATGCAGCCTTGAAGGATACCATCCCTACGACCTGGGTGAACCTTCTTCAACCAGAGGCTGAGCATGCAGCAGGCACCTGGCTCATGAGGGATGGAAGTCAAAACCAAGTCCTTAAGGTCTTGAACCCGGACCTAGCCTCGGGACTGAGAGCGCAGAGGTGGAAGCTCACCAGCAGAATCGGTACAACGGGAAAATTGGTCTTGGAAGACGACAATTACTGGTTGGACTCTACAAAGGAAATGGTGGAGGTAAGGGTATTCGAGGCTGAGCACAACAGAAGGCAGCCCCAATCGGTGTTGCTGGGTCCTGCAACCAGTTTTGAGATGGAACCGCTGCTACAGGTTTGGGAAATGCAAGATCAACCAGGTAAGGTCCTAGCACTGATTCATTACCGTCCAAACCTAGGGGTTCAAATGTTACAAAGGCAGCTTCATAAGACCCCGCTGGAATTGGCCACAAGAAGAGCGGAATTTCACCAACTAACGGAAGTATCACATCGTAGTCTGGGAAACCTGTGGAAAACCCTTGTTAACTACCCAGTTCATAAGCAAGCCAGTACGATGTGGCTCCAATCCCTGATGGTAACAGCAACGACAACCTGGTTGTCCTCAAGAGGGCTGGATATAGATACTCGTTGTATGAGGTGCAGTCGGGGATGGAAAAACATGCACCACCTCTGGCTTTGTTGCCCATTTGTAGATGTCCTTCTGATTTGGTGGAAACACCACTGGAATACAATGACGGGAGGAGCCCTAGATTGGACAGATTCTTGGATGCTGTCCGGTATGCTTCCTCCAGGTAGGATCTATTCTTCAGGATGGGGCTATGTTGCTCTCTGTTGCAGAGGAGTTTTAATGGAAGTGATCTGGCAGCAAGAAACGCACGTGTGTTCAGGGGTGAGGATACAGCGACCAGACACCAACGCAGCCAGGTCAAACAGAGTTTGGGAAGAATCATCCAGGCGGATTGGCGTAGGAAGAACATAATTTGGTTTGCCAAAACTTGGGCCTATAATAAAGGTTTGGCCACGCTCAGCCCAGAGGGTCACTTCTCGTTCTGTACGTGGCTGAAGGATACATTAGACTGAGAGTAGGCCTAGCTCAGTCCTTGTTCATATTATTGCTTCATGATAAATCTTGAGTTCAGTTGATAGTTCTAGACTGCAAAGGCAACCCTTTTATTTACGCGTCAAGGATTAAGTTGGAAAGTATTTTTTAATTTTGTCATGGGACGCTGGATCCGGTTTCCAGCTAGGTCTGAGGAGTTATCCGAAGCAATTATTTGGACAACTCGAGCAATGCTCGTAAACGAAACGGGTTGAGGCTGCCAGATTAACTCCGGGTTGAATTGTGAGGTCCCCGGCCTCGTCCCATTATTGTTTTTGCAATGCAAATGAATGCTTTCCAAAAAAAAACACAAAAAAAAACAATTTGTGACCTCAGGGGCGACGAGGTCTCCACTTTAGCCAGAAAGCAGAGCCCGTCCCCTTTGGAAAAAAATAAAAAATAAAAAAAATCTACTGTAACAAAAAAGGACCAAAGGAAATGTCCCCTGTATAGCCATCAATAGATACCTGTCTGGGACAAGACGCCCAATGGTTTCTGAACCATTGTACTCCGGCTCTAGAGCCTTGCACACTGTTGACTCGTTTCTTCCAATCTAAAAAGATGATACTTGCGGCCCAGCGACGTGCGCTGCACCGAGCACATGCGCGGTGACGCGCCGCACTGCGCACAGCGCACGATGCACATGTACGGGGTGCGGCACACCCCGAAAATAAGGAGTTGAGGGGAAAAAAAAAAGTTGGGGAGGGTTGTTTTGGACCCAAATGGTATGTCGCCATAAAAAAATATTGACAAAAATTTGAGGCCGTG
>BFEA01000031.1:3709320-3727020 GCA_003427395.1 Chara braunii
CCCATCAATCAATCAATCAAATTTGGAAAAAAAAAATGTGAAAAAAAAAGGCGTTTGAGTGTGTGTGTGGGGAGGGAGCAACCCCTCCCCCACCAATCAATCAACCTTTTTTTTTTTTTTTTTCTTTTTTTTCAACAAACAGGTCCTTATGGGCCTGGCTCCTTTTCCATTCTGGGGAGAGTACCCCGCATTCTTCAAGGTGGCATGCATAGTGGACGGTCCCCCAAACTCCGGGTGCACTCTCCTTCCAATATTTTTTTTATTTTTTTGAAAATTCGTTTTCACCAACACTACACCCCCCTCCCCCCCCCGAAACTCGCTTTTTTTTTTTTGGTGCTAGGGGCCGGGGATGGATTGCGCAACCCCAAGTTCCCAACCAGCCACCCCCMCCCCCACCACCACGGCCGCCGCGCATCCCTTGGCCACCGCCACAGTGGATTCAGGCGATTCATAGTGCACCTATGATTGCCAACTCCAGAGTGCACCCGGCGTCTCGGGGACCGGGGTCCACTATGCATGCCACCTTGAAGAATGCGGGGTACTCTCCCCCCTGTGCACCTTCTGCAGGGAAAGCTCCCCCGAACCCCGGGTCACTTTGGAGAATTGCCTCTTGGACTGCCCCATGGTAGCTCAACTGTGGGATGGTGGGACGCGGCATGGCACTTCCTGATAGGCACCCGCCTGCCATAGGACCTCAAGACCATTCTCCCGGGAGAAAAGCCCCCACAAATTGCCACATGGTCTCCCTTCATGACTAATCTATTCAAAACCTCTCGCTTGCTAATGCGGATGCCGGCATGGAGAATGAGGTGCGCCCACCAATTTAAACAATACACATTTGGATATACGGAGGCAAGAGGCACGGTTGTTTCTCAGGGCATACTCGCACTACTACGTTTTTGCATATTTTTGGACGGAACTGTGGCCAGATACATCCAGGTATGGCGTGAAATGTGGTCAGATACATTCGAAATACTGCTAGTGTGAGTACGCCCTCAAGTAGTACAAAGTTAAACTTCGGTGCAATATGGATCATCTCCAAACGTAGTAGTGCGCCTTCATCATGGGTCCTCGCACTGGTTTGCGCTGCAAGCTGCACCCCCGTTTGCACTCGGGAGAATTATGTTGCTTTAAATTTTTGGATGAGTCGAACGTGGTCTATAGTCGTCGTCACTTCTCCTCTCCTTCTTCTTCTTCTTCTTCTTCTTCTTCTCTTCTTCTTCTTCTTCTTCTTTTCCATCTTCTTTCCTTGTCTTCTCTCTTTCTTTCTTGCTTATAAGTGCGTTGTCACTTTCAAATTGCACCTATGATGAATGCATGTGCATATGCCCATGTTCTGGCTCAGGTGGTACAGCATTCCATTTGACTAGTTGTATGATTCTATTCATCTGAATCATCTCAAGGGACCCAAAGGACTCCAAATAAACGAAAAAAACAGCTGGGGATCTTCAGCATAGCTCCAGGTGAAATGGTGGGCTCCCCGGCGCCCATCATGTTGTTGTCAATTAAAAGTGAATATGTCTTCTTTTTTTTAAAACAAAACTCCCAACTCCTGAGTCGTTTCAATGGGCTAAAAAATGACAAGTTTCTCCGAAGCCTTGTATCGTACTTCCACACACACACTTGAGGGGATGGGATTCAAAGCCCTGACCCTCAAAACCAACCACCATAATTTAATCGGGATCCGATAATCATTGATTTCAGATTGCGATCAAAACAAAAACTCATAGAATGTAGAGACGAGCCGGCGGATGTTTCTAACCCTGTTTAGCTAAGATATACAGAGCGTACACCAGATCGGATGAGAAAAGAAACAGTGTCGCACAATTTGTTGAATTTGACACAAACTTTAAATATAATATCCCATTATTCCCATACTTCTCATAATAATACTTCTGAATTGTGTCACACACTACGGTAACTGTGTTACAATGCCTACTACCTTCTTCTCCAGAATCCAACGTATGGTCATTATAGCTGTATCCGGACTGAAAGATGGCTCAAATACAGCTATTATAATGACCATGCATTGTATTCGGGGGAAGAAGGTAGGTGACACAACACATACTAGTACCCCTACAAACCCAGCCACACACAGAAGGTAGTACCCGGAACTTAATTTTTTTTTCAACTGAGCATGGCAGTGATCTGCAGCATGGCATTTGGATCTTGAAAGCTGCTGCATGTAACCACAAGCACAACGGAAAAAAAAAAATAAAAAAAAATGAAAAGAGTGACCTCAGCCTAATTGACTTCATCCCCCCCCCCCCAACCCACCCCCCGGGTACGGTCTTCCCCTGGACACAACGCACCCTGTAACGGGCCAGAAAGATAGTGGTACAGGATCATTATCGCGGGAAAATGGGAGTGAAACATAACATAACACCTTTTCACATTCAGCACAGAGGGAAATTCCAAAACAGTCGGAAAACCAGACCAATCATTCTTGCAGGGGGACTGCGACCTCACACCCAATAGAATCTGATGGGCTTTTCGACTTCACATCTGTATGCACCGCAACTTTGGAGCTGGGTACACCACAGATGAACTTGGTGCAAATTTGGAGCTCCATACAACAGAAATGGAACAAAGTTCACAAACCAACTGTACACCAAGTTCCCTCACATTACCCAGTTCAACTATCATGTGAGATGGAGAGCAACATTAAAATCTCCTTCCCTTACGCCATCCAACCTCCAACATTTTTTTTTGACTCCCACTGCCAAGTGCTCCGCATTTCTGTTTTCCTTTTCGCTTTTCTTCAAGGGGGTAGCCCCTCCTGACCTTATTTGTAACCGCCCTCACTAAAGCAGGACTCGAACTCATGACCTGGTCGTTAACAGATCTTACATGTATGTACCACTGTCTCCCCACTGACATGCGCTGGGCTCCTTCCGCTAACTTAAGGTTATTTTTAACTCCTTCCGCTAAGTTAACATCTTTTTGCCTTTGTCTGCAAAACCCCCTGAGCTCACGATCGTTGCCTCCGTCCGCTAGCTCCTCAAAGAAGGTTTTCCGTTCCGTCCCCCCAGCTCCTCAAAGGTTTTTCCGTTCCGCCTGCCCAGCTCCTTTTAAAAGTGGTCAGCTCCAGCGGGCAACTGCCTCTGCCAGGATTTGAACTCGTGACCTGGTGGTTGTTAAATCAGGACCCGGCGACGACTCCGCCATGGTTCGAACTCGTCTCGTGACCTGGTCTATCATTGGCCCAACTCCTTGGGAGTTCTGTGAATGGCTGAAAGCACCGTTACATGCCTGATATCAGCTGGGGGCCGCTTCCAGAGGCCGCCCACCGCCGATTCATTTTATCTAGTCCGGCGCTCGGCCTCCTAAGTTCTGTTAACTCTGCCCGGCAAGTTGTGGCAACCCCTCCGAGTCTGCCAGCTCCATGAGTCCACGACCTCAGCATTTAAAGTCAGTCCGAGGCCGATGACTCGTAATTTTTCAGAAGTTTTCGAACTCCATCGACAAACTTCGCAAGTTTTTTCTGTCTCCCAAGTCCTTAGGATTTCTTTTTTAATTTGGAACAGGCTGGACCGTTTCTCGATTAACGCATGTCATCCTTGATTGTGCAGGGGCCATGCTAATCTTCTCTCTTCTCTCTCTCTCTGTATCGTTCCAACTCCATTTTAATGGATGTCCCGAAGGACACGTCAATTCACGCATGTCATAATTGATCGCGCAGGGGCCATGCTAATCTTCTCTCTCTCTCTCTCTCTCTCTCTCTCTCTCTTTGTATCGTTCCAACTTATTTTAATGTATGTCCCGAAGGACAAGTCCAGATAGGATTTTTTTCTAACTTAACGTTTGCTCATAAACTCCTCCTAAGGATTCTTAAATCCCTAGCTCCGGTAACCAAACCCTTGAAGTTTTTAATTCTGGGGCCATTGGCTCCTCAGCATTTTTAACTCCATAAAAGACTTCGCAGCATACCCCTCCGCTTCCTGCTGCTGGTGCCATTTCTGGGCTAGTACACCAAATTGAACGTCGTGGAGCTTGTAGCTTGTTCTAATTAACTCTTCTCTGGTTTGAATCTTTAAACTAGTATCGGTTTAAGATTCTTTCGGGGGTGGGGGGGAAGAGATTCTTGGCTGGGGTTCTGAGCTTTTCAAGTGAACTTCTGTTTACGATCAGTAGTCAAAAGTAGTACCACTGCCTGAGAGCTAAAATCTTTATAGGTCAATCTGCACCCCAGGCTTCATCCCAAGCAATGGACGAAAGCTGTTCTGCAAATACCAATTTCGGGCATTATACCTACATCCTTCGCAGCAGCTGAAGGACTAGGGTGTACCATTCACCACGAATCACCAGAGCGCTAGCCTCTGGGTCACCCCGTGGTTGAGCTTCCACAACGAAGGTCCTGGACCAATTTCGCACAGAACTGTTACAGCGTCCTTCGCAGCAGCTGAAGGACTACGGCAACCGCGTACCATTCACCTGAGAGCTGGCCTCTGGGTCATCCCACGGTTGAGGTTCCACCATAAAGGACCAATTCCGCGTGTCCCAACATCCTTCGCAGCAACTGAAGGACTAAAGTGTACTGTTCACCTGAGAGCTGGCCTCTGGGTCACCCCGTGGTTGAGGTTTCACCACGAAGAACCAATTTCGCACATTCATAACAACAACGCCATCCTTCGCAGCTGCAGCTGAAGGACCACAGTGTACCGTTCACGTGAGAGCTACCAGCAGCCTCTGGGTCAGCCCGAGGTTGAGGTTCTGAGTACAACTTCACAAAAATCCAAAACACGAAGGACCTATTTCGCACCACGAAGGACCGATTTCGCACATAACAACAATGTCATCCTTCACAGCAGCTGAAGGACTACTACTGTAACAGTGCACCGGCCACCTGACCCCAAGCCTCTGGCCCAACCGATCGTGGTGGTTAAGGTTGGTTCCACCGCGATCATCGACCAACGGACCACCAGTCATGGCCACCTAAGGACCAGCCAGGGCCCCATGATATATCATGGGCCCAGCTTGTTGACCCCGATTGTAAATAGGTCCTCCAATTAGTCTTCGGGATATTAACCGCTTGCCCAAATTGCTGTGAACCAACGCCGGGCCAACTGTGGACCAACTCCGGGCCAACAGTTACTGCGGAATAACTGTGGACCAACTGCGACCAACCGTTAAGAATCGGCAAGCGCTGAGCCGTCTCTGACGTAGCTGGCCAGACTGTTGTGTATTGATCATGGGGTCCCTTGTGCCCAAGTCCTGACCATGGACTCGTCCGTCAACGAATTTAATTTAGACCTCTGTTCGACCGCAAGCTCAGGGGCAATCACTTGACAAAGTGTGGACCAACTAGGACCAACTGTGGACAACCCAATGGACCTAGTACCTACTAGGACCAACTAGGACCAACTAGGACCAACCAGAACCAACTAGGACCAGCTTTGGACCTAGTACTATGAACCCACTGTGGAACCAATGTGGACCCCATGTGAGCCAACTATTGACAACCCAATGTGAACCGCTGTGGGGAGAATCACCTGTGAAACAGCTCCGGGACCCCGAAAAGGCTATGTGCGTATTAATTAAATTAATACTTGGTCAGATCTACGGTAACCCAAGTGCTGAGCAATGTCAGCGCGGACTCAACGGACCGCACATCAAACCCCGGTCCAATTTTAAGAGGCTAAAGGGATGACCAGGGATGTACGAATGGAGGAGGAATGGACAAGGAGCAGTTAAAGACCAATTGAATGAACGAGGCTAATGAGCCCACAAAAAAATAAGAGTAGCAGCCTTGGCGCACCAAGGCCCGTTGAAGGATCGGTCAGGGAATACAGCAGCACAAGAGACGACAAAGGTCCACGGTCAATGAATGATGAAGACCTGAAAGACCAGAACAGGTCCCACAGTCCGCGGCAGCTAATGGGCCACCAAGAACACAGCCCCCATCACAGACACACTGTCAGCGCGCGTGCGCACACGCACGCGCGCGCGCGCGCGTGCGAGAGAGAGAGAGAGAGAGAGAGAGAGAGAGAGAGAGAGAGAGAGAGAGAGAGAGAGAGAGAGAGAGAGAGANGAGAGAGAGAGAGAGAGAGAGAGAGAGAGAGAGAGAGAGAGAGAGAGAGAGAGAGAGAGAGAGAGAATGTGAAAGTCCACAGTAAATGAAACAGTTCCCCTCTTCCTGTTGCTGTACTTGCATGGCGGACCATTTGCGCGTGCCCTTTGATGGCAGTGAGAGTAACTGTTCATGTTGCCTGTAGGTGCTTAAGCATTGCCAAGCAAAAGCTAACAAGAGAGCAAGAGTGCGATGGTCACCGCAACGAGAAGGAGAGCGTTGGAAGCAAGCGAAACCCCACCCGTCGTGCTGGCGCCATCCGTCGGCATAGGTTTGCTCTTCGGCGCCGGTTCACTCGGGTCGCTGGTATCAGAAGCTGAAGCAAGCTGAGCAGATTGAAGGTCATGGGTGTACGACAGAGGCACCGAGGCGTTGGTTGTCCCCGAATTTTCGGCGATGGTTCCCGAGAGCTCGGGGCATGCTCCAGTCGACGTAGGCTGGCAGATCCCATCTTCACATAAGGGGTCTGATAAGAAGCATTCAGATGGCGGACGCTGGACGACCTTCACAGTGCCCAAGGTGAAAGTTGTGGCAGTCTCGTTCAAATCCCCGGTTATAACCAAAGCATAGGACTGGTTCTTGTATGTCCGCGTCAATGTAACCGCTGCGACGTGTACCTCGTAAATGCCGGGAGATGGATAGCCTGCCAAAGACAAGACACGACAAGAAACGAATATGAAACATAACCCACATACAACAACACCACCAACAATATCATTGCACTTATTACAATAGACATCACAACCAGCAGCATCATATTAGGTACATCCAGAAGTCTGATATACTGCAACATAGTTGCTCGGTTCATCCACGCATTCCATCCAATCCGTCCATTCCATCCAATCCATTCAATCCATCCTGTCCATCTATTCATCAATCCATCCATCAATCCAGATGACAACAACAGAGGTGTGCAACTTGGTGTTCGCGCAAAGACAGCAACATAGTTTATTGTGTCCTCACCCACTTGCTCTCTCCCTCCCTCCATTTGCCACTCCCTCCCTCCCTCCCTCCCTCCCTTCCTCCCTCCCTGCCTCAATCAATCAATCAATATTGGTAATAAATCAATTAATATTGGAAATCAATCAATCACCCACTCAATCCATCAATTAATAAATTTAAAAACAGGAAGAATTATATTTTATTATTGTAAAGCAAAGAGCCAATCCAGAAGTGGAAAAGAAAGAAGAGGGATAGAAAAGAGAAGAGAAGGTTCTCTCCATTAATACGATAAGACTGTCCAAAGCAGTTAGTTATACATGCTCAAAGCAAAGGGGTTCATTAACCGCATCATGATGGTGTTCGTCAGTATCTCATCAAATTGCATTGGTGATAATCATGTCCTTCTCTAGTGCAGTGTCGGCAGAGTTGGATGCAGTAAACAAAAATTTATCAGTTCATTACTTGGTCAATAAACCATGGAATGTGCTGATATAGTTCAATGTCCTAAGTTCATCAATCACATCAACGAGCCAGCCAACGAAAAGGAGAAAATTTATTTCAACAATAGAAAATAGCTCAATGAAAAAAAAAGGACGAGGTTGCCACTAACTGTGTCCGATGATCCAAATTTCCAGAATTAAATTATTAAAGGTTGATTAATTTCACAATTGCCATCGTCAGAACCTGCCTGACAGGGAACATCATGCCTAGAGGCTACAACAGAAACCATCCTTAGCTTTTAAAAAGCCATGATTTATCCCCCTCCACCCCCACCATAAATGGAACCATAAGAAGAAGCAGATGACATGAGTTTTGGCATCATAGCGCTAGGACCTTGCTCCCCACTACTGCTTCAAAACAGACCATCAACTTGAAGGAGCTCAACCTCCTCCTCCCCCGAAAAAAAAACAAAACAAAAAAAAAACCAGCAATTTTAGTATCGTCCATCGTTCATGAAGATCCATTGAGTAAAAAGAATTTAAAAGATTCAAACAAATCGGCGTAATCGCCTTTACTGTTTCATTTATAATTTCTTTTTACGGAGATTTCCAGAATTTCTGAACACAGTATTTATTAAGTAGTTTAATGATTTAATCAAATAGTCACATCGCAGCGAGAGAAAACGGCCACCTCGCCTCGGGTGACCCGGGCGGCCTGGTTTGTAACCGAGCTAATGAATGATTCATTATTAATTATAGAAAATCAGGAATACGTAATAATTACCTATAACCACACGCTCGACGTTGTTGAGTCTATCGGGCTGCATGAGTCCATTGGGATAAGTCGTCTGCCCTCTCACATCCACTATGGAGAGGTCAAGATCATGTAGCATCGGATTAACGGCACCAACTGCTGCAGGAGGGTCCATCCAAACCTGTTCACACACACACAAGTGAATCGAATGTCACAGTGGCGGTGAGGTCCACAGAGTATTGATGCCAATGTTAACAATTTCAATCCAACGGACCTCGGTTCACTACAGTAACTCTCAAAATGTGCAAAATGATAGAGAATCTTTCTCTAGAACATGGAAAGACACGCCGCGGCCATGGTTTTTGCCTTTTGCGCATGTCCAGAGTAGTGGAGCGAGACCCAATATGTTAACATTACAATTGAATCATTGCTTCAGTCATATCTATCTACTACCTTAAAGCACCAGTACTGGCAGTACATCCCAGCCTCTTTTTGCCAAGGCGGATTCAATTCGCCCCTGCGCGCCAAGCTTGAAACTTTTTCGCCTTTTGATGGGCATATACTCACACAGCTGGGGTGCAGTCTAATACTACTAATAGTCTATTTGGTCACTTCTGAAAAATAGAAACCCTATTAACCCCATCCCACCCACCCCCCCGGGAACACACGAGATATGTTGATTATTGCTGCATTTAAAAGTCTTGGAGCAGTACTGTCAGAGGATTGTACCCCACTTGCGGAGGTTTAGTTCTTGTTTCGAGTATTTTTCAATGCCGTCAAGATGCGGCAGTGAGATTTTCAGATCGGATGGCAGGGACCCGAATTATTAGGGCCCTATGTACTCAAATTTAAACCAGAACTAAACCCCCTTGAGTGGGGGACTGCCCCTGGGCCTCTCCTTTTGCTAAAGTCCCAATCAGCGTTTTTCTTGCGGGGCAGGGACGTCTCAGTCATTGGTGGAGTTTTGCAGGGGCAAAATAGAAAACATACATCAACGGTGGAATTTTGCATGGGCAAAATAAAAAACATACATCAACGGTGGATTTTTGCATGGGCAAAATAAAAAACATACATTGCGGGGGAGTTTTGCATGGGCAAAAAAAAAAAAAAACGTACATTACAGGCAAGTCCGTGGCGTGCTTTTGAAAAGACAGTACAAGAGGTGCGGCACCTTTTGTAGCAACCACGGATGTTGTTGTAACTACCGGCGGCAAGGTCCCACTTGCGCAAATAAGGAGATTTCGGCCGTTGATCTTCGCTATATACGGTCAGTATATCTTAATTCGTGCAAGTGGGACCTAGCCCGGGTCGGGCCGTGGTGTGCAGAGGGCCTAACCGTTACGGCGAAAAAAGAACACTGCTTTTTCTGCATTTTTTGCCCAGTGGCATTCCAAATCCGCACCGTGCCAAAACTGCCAGTACCTGTTTTTTTCTACTTTTTATTTTTCCCAATGTCCCATTAATATTTGAGACTCGAAACGAGGCCGCACTTGTTTCTTTTCTTTTTCTTTGGCTGGAAACATTAGCCATCTCAGGCTGGACTTTGAAGCCTCGAAACGACATGATGGACTGAACGGGCACGGATCAGCCATAGCGCGAGGATAGACTCGAAAGCAACCAACCCATCCGGCACAGACTATCACGCATGCAAACGAGACGCCACAAGATGACGTAACAAAACCAGATGAGCAATAATCAATAAAAATAGGGATAAGTCGAGCTCAAAATAGAACATCAATACCAAGCAGTGGCAAGCATGGCAGCGTTGAAGAAGTTTGGCTGTGTCTGTGAAACGTACTCAGTCTGGTGAATTACTGACAAGTTCCAAGCCAGATACAGCTAGAATGACCAGTCATTGAAAAAACGACTTGGAGCAACAGGATGAAATTCCGATGAATACTAGGAATCCGATAGACGTTCAAAGAACAAGGTACCGTAACAACTCTCATTCATTTAACATTTATTTGGCAGCAGATAAACTGATTATAAACAAGGCTGGCAGTGTCACACTAGCAAGTCTTTTCAGTTTCGAAAGGGCAAAAAAAAAATAAACATGTGCGGGCAACAAAATCGGGTGCAGAGTTTGAAAAGGGCAATATCGGCAAAAATGGTTGTGCGGCCTGCATGTGATTTTGTTGCCCTTTTCAAACTCGGCGCACGAGTTTGCTGCCATTTAGAAACTCGGCGCGTGGGTAAAAATGCTTTTGTTGCCCTTTCGAACTCCACGCATGAATTTGCTGGCCTTTTCAAACTCGTCTGTGCCACAAGGCCCACAACCGAAATTACCCCTATTAAAGCCTATTTATAATTGTACACCTTACTCATTGTATTGCACTAAATAAATAAATAAATAAATAAATAAATAAATAAATAAATAAATAAATAAATAAATAAATAAATAAATAAATAAAACATTTTCAATGATTCTTTTTCTTTTAGGTATTTGGGGAATCTTTTTAAATAGAAAGAATATCCTTATTATCTAATGTCAATTGAGTTAATGTTACTTGCTGTCAATTTGAACTTTTTAGTCTATACGGGGTTGCCGGCGTTCGGGACAGGTCGAACGCCCGACACGTTCGCCCGTTCGGCCGAACGCGGACCTCAAAAAAAAAAAAAAAAAAAAAAAAAAAAAGAACTCCAAGAAATCTGAAAAATATGTATGTTATACAGAAGAATAAACTAAACAACATTTTCCTCAACGTTACATCCAAATTATTTACCATATTTGAAATAAAAATCAAATACTAAAAATAAATAAGAATAATGAAAATTAGAAAAAATAAAACGAGAATGAAATCATTGAGTGGGCGAGCAGTTTTTGACACCGCCATCTTTGATGATTTTTCTTTTTTTTTTGGCTGTGACAAATTCCATGAAAATTTGCAAATAGAGAATATAGTAACAATATACAAATAAAGTTAAAAAAAAATAATATTTTGTTTCATGCCCCGAAATAAAGGAAAAACAAAAAGTGAAAAAAAAAGAAAAAACAAATTAGTGAGTGGGCACGGAAGTTTTGACACCACCATCTTTGCTGATTTTTCTTTTTTTTTTGGCTAAACAGAATGGCGTCAAAGTTAGGAGGGAGATACCTTACATCACAAGGAACTCACAGTGAAATTTTCAGAAAACGAAAATAATATTCAGGTGCCAAAATATTGTTTTGCGGGGTCCGAACCCCTTCAGGTTCGGGCCCCCTACGGGGACCCGAATGGCCGAACGTTCCGGGGTCCGCTTAGGGGCCTCCGTACGTTCGGCCTGGCAACCTTGTATATATATATATATATCACAGCCCCTCGTTTGTTGTCCTCTTCTCCCTCTCTGCCTACGGTTTACCAGGCAGCTCTGTTTGACTATATATATCGTCAAATAGAACTGCCCGGTAAACCGTAGGCAGAGAGGGAGAAGAGGACAACAAACGAGGGGCTGTGACAAACTGTTTCGTCGGAGTTTCACCGACTCATCAGGAGGTATGCAAAAAAAAAAAAGAAAAAAGAAAAACTTCCATTTGTTTGGAGTTCACTTGAGCACCAAGTCTTACCATTGTCGCTCTAAGAGAGGTAGAGTTGCTGAGCACTTGGATAGTGTACACATGCGTTTCCCCCATTTGAATTACGGCACCGTCAATCGATCCAGATTTCACAAACAGACTAGGAGGAGAGTATTCAGTTCCATTCACAAACTTCAAAAGCCTGTCGATTCTGATCAATCCCCATCCTGAAACAAAAACCCACAGCCAAGAACCGGGAAGGAGTCAGAGGGCACATGGAATTTCCTGGATGTATCTGACCACAACGACAGCGCTGTGCGGTCCAAAAAGTGCAACATGGCAAGTTAAAAAAGTGCGCATGGCTTCATATCCCACACAATCATGAGTATGAACTTTGTTTTTTGTGCTCCCGCTTCCGTACTTCATTGCAACCGAAAAACTTCTATCTGCTCATTACCACCGGAAACCGCAAAGAGTCAGAAGAGACTCAGAGGGCATAATCGCAAATGGACTTTGCTGGATCAGGCTGGATGTATCTGACAGTAATGACTGGCATGTGCAGTTCAAAATGTGCTACTGTAAATATGCACTTTGCTTTTTTTCCAACCGCTCACAAACTTTGTAGCAACGGAAAAACCTCTTAATGACACTTGCCATCAGGAAAAAAAAAGGGCTCAAAAAAATCTCAATATGGACACAGCAGGACTTTGCTGCTTTTGTGTATCAAAGATCAGTTCGTAAAAACTACTAAGAACAAAGGGGTAAAAACTTAAAAAGGGTGCACAGTCCTGCTGTGTCCATCTGACGAGTCCTGCTGTGCCCGTAAAAAGACAGTGAGCAAACGAGGACGCGTGACTCGGCGTGAGATACTTCAATTCTTTCATAGAAGTTCTCCATTCAATGTTCATACGGCTTTTGAGTCTTTTGACTTGATACCCCCGACCCGATCCACCCATGGAAATTACAAACGGGATAAAAAAAGCTGATAGCAGAAAGTTCACATACTAGGGAGTAATCTGGATAGATTGCAGGTGTTAAAAAAAAAAAAAAAAAAAAAAAGAATATAGAAAAAAGAAAAAGAAAAGGAAAACAAAAGGGGGTGCGGGGGTGGGGGGAGGGGAATAGATTGCAGTTAATCTGCAAGCAAACAGGGAAGCAGAGATTTCAAACAGAACCGCTTTTACTTTACTCAATTTCTCATTTCAATTTTCCCAACTTTTTTTTTTGCTTTTTCTTTGCATGTTTTCTGCTATTTTTTAAATTGCTTTTTTTTCGGTTTTTTTTTTTTTTTTTGCTTTTTTTGAAATTGTTTCCTGTTTGCAAGCTTCCCCAGCCACTTCGCTCCAGGAGGGAAGAGAACTGGCTCACCGATAAATGAGTTTGGGAATGCTGTGTCATTCTTGAACTGCAAATATACATTGCCGGCGGTCCCATCCACGTAACCAAGAAGTCCACGTGCACTGCATCACGGACGAACCAATCAATTGAACTCTCCTTTGTTTCCATCCCAAAAGTTAGCGCAATGCAATAAACAACTGGGGTTCAAATGCGTGAATAGTACTGAATACCCAAAAAAATTCAAAAAATAGATTAAATGAATTTAAATCACTGGAGTATAATAAAAAGTAGCAAACCTTTCTGAATCAACTTTTTTTCTAGGTTACCGGTCCGGACGTCCGGGACCCCCCTGACCGTCCGGGATGTCCGACCGGACAGGGCATGTCCGACCTAGCGCAAAAAAAAAAAAAAAAAAAAAAAAAAATTCTTAAAGAAAAAAATCATGTGGCTTCCACCTTGCATTAGGTTTATGCCACCAAAATTTTGGATCATTTGGGCTAGTAGAATAAATAATAAAAATCTTTAAAGATTCATTCCCCATCTATACCCCTCCTATCCCCACCAAAACCCCTTCTACCCCCCCCCCCCCCCCCAAATACCACCCTATCAGCAAATGCTCAGAAAAATCTGAATTTTTTCATGGGGGGTCTCTAGGCCATGCGCAACATTGTCATTTTTTTTTTTTTTTTTTTTTTTTTGTGCCAAAAAGGCGTCGTCCGGAACGGGGGGGGAGACGTCCGGTGGAGACGTCCGGTCTCCGGACCATTGGTAACCTAGCTTTTTTTATTTTCTTATTGTTTTTTTGGTACAACTTCACAATCATTATGTTGAAACTTGAAAGTTTAAACATTAAGCCACCAGTACCTCCGAAACAGGAGATCGACGGTCCATGGCCTCCAAATGTTTAGGAGGGGCTCAGGCTCAATCTGCTTTTTCGGATGTTAAAATACTGCTCGTAAAAAAAAAAAAAAAAAAAAAACACTTCAAACTTCAAACATTGAATTCAATTAAACTCGCACAATTCCACGGCTCCCAGACACACACAATTCTCGAGGAGTTGCTCGTATCGAAGGAATCAGTATAGTGACTAAGTACGAAATCCTTGACACTTTGGGACGGTCACCGACGGAAAAAAAAGAAGAAGAAAAAAAAAGGTGGTGTTTCAGCCAACCGGGTGGTTGGTTTACACTTCAGTAAGTTTACTTAGTTTAGTTAAAAAAAGGAAAGAGAAATTAGAGAATACCTTTCTCGGCCTTTTGGCTAACATCAAGTGTAGTATATGTTCAGAATCTTCTGATCAGTTTTTAAAATCTGATCCCTGGTCCATTGGACCACAATTAAAATTAAAAATAAAATAAAAAGAAGAAGAAGAAGAAGAAGAAGAAGGAAAGCGCAAGGGTCGAATTAGGGTCAACTCGTTGTCACAATGCTGTGTCTGCTAGAAACGTGAAATGTGAAGTCACCCTTCTGGTACATACGGCTAATATCCAGTGTGTACAATCCTGTCTGAGGGCGAAATCTCTCCAGCACTTTGGTAAAATTAATGTATCTGACTGCAATCAGGGCCAGACCTGGATGCATCTGATCACAATGGCGTCCAGAGCTCAGTCAAAAACGTCCTACTGTGAGTCTTCCCTGAGGCATTTTCTGAGTGCATATCCGGAATCCTCGTGGTGAATCAGAAAGCAAACAAAAAAGGAGAACAACATGCATTTAAGTAAAGGAGACAACAAAAAAAAAGATGCATAAAAGGTTTTGAACATTGAACAAATTGACTTGCCTGTGGATGAGACAAGCCTTGATTAATGCAGAAGATGGGACAAAACCCTCGGACGCATTGCGCTGACCTGCAATTTGGTCATTTCATAAAATCAAGAGAGAGAAAAAAGACAAACACAAGGCATTCAGAGGTTAGAGCGAACACATCATGATCAGTCTGCGATAATTGGCGGATAGTACTGGACAGTGGATACGAACCACACAGAAACCACTTGAGGTTTTTCGCTCCTGAGCTTTTTCCGTTTGCCTACTGGAAGATTAATCTTGTGCAAATACAGCGCCGTTCATAATCTGGTAGTTAAGAGGCCAAGGGGCCGGGACCCAATCTGTGCACCCAAACTTTTCGGGTCTGGTAGGAATGACCCATGGGCATTGCAGGCCGTGAGATGTAAAATCATGGCGGCCTCTCTCTCTCTCTCTCTCTCCCCAACATCTCAAAAGCTCCGCTCAACCAAACGTCTCAAAAGCTCCACTCAATCAAATGCCAGCTGCGATATGCATCCAGTGCCATCCACTACATTCCACACAAATTCGAGCCACGGTCGTTAACAGGGAACACATGTCAGAGTGAGATATGATGACTGATCCAAATACAGTCATACTGGCTGAGAGGTTGGAAGGGAAAATTTAATGTGACCTCTGCTTTTTTACCTACCCAGCAGCGCACACTGACTCTGAGATGCATGTCGGGAAAGCAACCATGAGAAGAAAAAAAAAAAGCAAGATTCTTTGGAGCAATGTGTAACCACGGCAGATTGAAAAATTAAAAATACAACAATCATATGATGATTATGATCATGTTTGTGTAAAACTGACATACGTAAACTCACCTGATGGATAAAACCCATCTGTGAAGTACTGCCGAACAAGTGCCCCAGTCGCGGCCACCACAGGAGAAGACATAGAGGTTCCCTGATGGCAAGGAGGAAATTCAGCCCAATGAGACATGGGTGACGTTTGGGCGTTAAATCACGTGCGCCTTTCGTTCGCATTTTCACAAGTCATGATTCAGAACACTTTCACTTTCAACACATGCAGCAAGATCTCTCTGAGTATGTCGCATCCTACACTGTCAGGTGTTGTGCTATCTTTGCACCGACCCAGCATGAACTTGGACTTTGGCTACCGTCAGATTCATGATTTCAGCACAAACGAAGCCCTGGCGGCAGTGTATACCTGACCCCTGAAGGAAGGTTGTACTGAGTAGTAGTATGGTTCATACTACAGCCCACATGGGCGACACGATCACGAGGGCGCAATAAATCAACACCTCGTTGGCGCAAATGGTCTGCTCCCGAGTCCCAACCATCCTCGTCTCCACGCACATCAACCACATCAGACTTAACGACTTAAATTTGTCTTTTTTGTTATAAGTTAAACCATCCGCTTGATTGAACGCCCGGTCATTATAATAGCTGTATTTAGGACAACTCTCAGTCCAGGAGCAGCTATAATGACCGGACGTTTTGTTCGGGTGAATAATACTGAATATGGTAGGGCCTCTCTCTTCACACCGATTAGTACCCGTGCTTGAGAAAACAGCCCCTTAGGAGCTGCTGCCTTTGAAGCCCTTTACAGAAGAAAACGAAAAAGATATCAGGCACACTGCATGTACTACTGAATTCTTTCAAACAAGTTTATTACTCTGCCCTCAACGTCCAAAGTAACCGTTTTGTTTCCCTCAAGAAAGCAAAGCCTATAGGCCTGGGGTAATACATACATAGATCCTCCTGCCTGGTGATTCATTCAGCAGATCCTCCTGCCTGGTGATTCATTCAGCCCCTCCCATCTCCAAGCTCCCCTTCCCCCCMCCCTCTCTCTCTCTCCCCTACACCTTCCCCCTCTCCCTCCCCCCTCCTTCCATTTTCCCTCCCCCACACGTGGTCGACAGGGGATGCTATTTTCGGTGAAATTTTCACTCAAAACTGTCATAAATGATTGTGACATTGAAGGCTGCTGCTTAAAGATCGGCATTCGTGAAGACCAGCCCCAACTAACAAACCAGCCAATGCATGCACACCACTCGCCGAATCCAAAATGCCAAATGCATCTTCCCACGTTCTACTACACAAAATACATACGCTTACAATTTCCCGAGCTGACAGAATTGATTTTTAGAACCAAGTTCAACAAACTGAATGAAAAATAACAAGGTGGACACAGGTCCCATGTCATTGATGATTGATCATAAGTTATGCCAAAGGGTCGACAACAAATTCAAACTTTTGCAAATTGCCAAATTCTTTCCAAAAAAAATGTATTTGGTGTCTGAAAGATTGAAATCAAGTTCATGTTCCAAGTCTCAGAGAGACAAGGACACATCAACTGCGCCTGTTGACTTCAGACAGATCAGAGATTCAGAATTATATGGACTGAAAATTGAAATCTGATTCAATGAATATACAAAAAGTTCAGACTTGTAAATTTGTTTGGTTCCTAACTTTCCTTCAGTTGTGCTGCACAATGGGCAATGCCATGGTGTAGCATGCAGAGGTACCATTGTGACCCGAATAGAACACCCCATTATTAACATGGCATCTGGACTGAAAGCTGTGCCAAATACGGCTATAACGACCGGGCATTTATTCGGGTGGGTAAGTGGAGAACAAACTCCTCAGAACACATTCAGAGTGCCACACACACAACTAGTCTATGAAAGATGAAAATGGACAAAAGTCAGCGGACAATCTCCTTAATATCGGCAGAAGCTCAAGTCTAGAGCCAATCTTTCATTCTCACCTGGTCAGACTTCAATCCACAGCCAGTACCGGCATTGGCAGACCAGATTCGCATGCCTCTGTAATATGTGCAAGGCACACACATCCAGCCAGCCGCACACACACACACACACACACACACACACACACACACACACACACACACA
>BFEA01000031.1:3727176-3738978 GCA_003427395.1 Chara braunii
CACACACACACACACACACACACACACACACACACACACACACACACACACACACACACACACACACACACAAAACAGATGCATGCCATCAGAAGTTATGAACCTGTTGGAGCTTGCTAACATTTGAATTTTGGACTTATTGTCAGACTGAGTGTGAAACATGCAGCCACACGACAGCTGTCCTCACACCCAAGTGACTCAGAGGTGGATTCAGTTGAACTCGTTGAGTTAGAGCAGATTTGACTTGACTTAACCGGCTGAGGGACAAAGGAAGGTACAATTGACTGTTGAGGGTAAAATACCTAAATCAAACTGGCATTTTTTTTAGCACTTTTTACTAAGTTTTTAATAGTTTTTATTGGTTTTAACTTTTAACCCGAAATTGTGAGCTGCTGGAAAATGCTGAGGTGCCGATTTGTTTCTTTTCCGGCACATAGCCCATTCTGGAAACGGAGGCCCAAGAAGTACTGGTGGTTGAACAAATTTCTGGAAGGAAGCCGAGGAATTCTGTGATACCATCACAAACAACAGCACGGCCGACGATTGGCCGCTTGACCAGGAAACTGCAAACAATATGTTTTTGAAAATAATGATTCTTGAAAAATATGAAGGCGCACTATCCCCTTCTTCTTCGTAGTCTTCTTCTTCTTCTTCTTCTTCTTCATCTTCATCTTCATCTTCATCTTCATCTTGGCCTTCGTCTTCTTCTTTCCCGCCCCCCTTGCAGCGATGGTTTTCTAACTGCACGCCTACACTGGAGTTGTGGCCCTTGTGGGGTTACACACACAGAGAGAGAGAGAGAGAGAGAGAGAGAGAGAGAGAGAGAGAGAGAGAGAGAGAGAGAGAGAGAGAGAGAGAGAGAGCATAGACTCCCATATGGATCATTGCCATGTGGCACCAACTCCAGACACAGGTTTCCCTGACCCGACGGAGATACTTCGCGGCGTGGCAACAACCATGTTGCGGGGGAAGAACGACTTCTTCTTCATCTCCTCCTCCTCTTCTCCTTCTTCTTCTTCTTCTTCTTCCTCTTCTTCTTCTGCAGTACTACTACTAAGTAATACTAACTACCACTATGACGACTACTACTACCTACCCCTACTTCTGCTGGTGCTACTACTAAGATTGGATATTTATTATTTACCAATGGGCCTAGTACCTCAGTTGACACACCCATGAACTGTTGAAATACAGACCCGATTCTGAATCCAGATTCAATCAGGTGACCGGAATAAAATTTCATTCTAAAACCATTCTGAATTACCTGAGGTCGGTCCATTCAATGATGATATCTCAAGCCGATTACCTTTATTTATATGTAATAAAAAAAAAATCAAAAAAGGATATTGCATACTCACAGAGCAAAATAAGAGGCAATGGAATTAAAGAGGACACTCACGGTGCAACAATGTCGGGCTTGATCCTTGCATCCAGGGTCGGCCCCTTGCTCGAGAACGGTGCAAGGAATACATTATTTGTGTCATTCCTGCGCGCGTCCATCTTATAAGTTCTGCAGGAGTCACAAACTGGTTGGCAGTACTCCTGGCAGAATTCAAAGCTCTCCTGTGTGCTCAGACTCGCACCAACCTGATTCCATAACCCACATCACAAAATTACCACCGAGTCACCGACCCTAACGGCGTCAGAGAGAACGGAATCCGGTTCAGAATCTGAAGAAGCAGGCGAGCCACAGAGTACACAATTATAGAACAACAATCACAACGCACATTAGCTATACTCGCAGGAGAGCATAGAACGCTACCATCTTTGGCAGAATACAAAGCATCGGTCCCTCCTTGTGCATGTATTGGACTGGAAACATAGCTTGCATGCACTCAATATCAGGATGCCCGGACAAAGCACCAGTCTCAGCATGCAATCTCAATCATCAGGCGGTCAGCGAATTGAGTAACATCTCCTTCTGCCAAACACAACACAGCTTAATTATCATGAATGTATACAAGCTATGTGTCTGGTCGGATAGATTCAATGCATGTTGAGGAATACAAATGTATACAAGCTATGTGTCCACAAGCTATGTATACACCTTAATCATGAATGTATACAAGCTATGTGTCTGGTCGCAGTGGTCGGACAGGTTCGGGGCAAGATGGTAGCCACTGTCGCCAGTTGAATTGCAAAACAAACTGTTACAGTTCCACACACACAAAAAATGATCAAGCATGAAAACCAATATATGCATATAATGAGGGATTAGCTGCTGATGAGTCGGCGAAACTCCGACGAAAGTCTGTCACAGCATATCGGTTGTTGTCCACTACTCGCGGCGCCTCCCACGCTGCCTGCAGTTCACATCATAGTTCTCTATTGCGCACTCCGACGGAAGTCCGTCACAGCATATCGGCTGTTGTCCCCTTCTCCTGGCGCCTCCTGCAGTGCCTGCGGTTCACCTCATAGTTCTTTAGGGCGATACATAAGTACAAAACAAAAGACCGACGGGCCTGCCGGTCCCTATGGTCGGCCAAAAACGCTGCAGGCCAGCCACCCAACCGCCGACGATCTTTTAATAACCAAGTGCAATCAACCCTCAGCGTAAACGAATACAAGCTACATTTACGGTCAGATACAGTCACGATGAGGATACATTGCATTCAGTGGAAGACGGTAGCTATTAATGTATTGCGAGACATCTTGGCTGCCATCCTAAACCACCGCTACCTCCAAGCCTCTATTTGCCAGGGCTAGAAAAGAACTCCGCGCCAAGCTTTGCCGAAGCACCAGCGCAACTTGTTTTTTTTATTTGGCTGGCGCCGCCAGCCATTTTGGTCCGGAGGCGCTCTGCCTCCAAAGAATAAGATATCATAGGTTACAGCACAACTTTAGGAGGTTTTTCGAGCTTGCACGTGAAAGGTACTGGTGGTTTAAGGACTTCATTACTACCGTCTTTCCCCTGACACATCGGCCCCTCATCACGAGTGAGTACAAGCTATCTTTCTGGTCCGATCATTGACGCCAATAGCGTCAGCATGATCATACTGCAATCACTCCTCAGACTATGAACTGATCGCTTCAACATTCGTTCCTTTTCTTTCTTTCTTTTCTTTTCTTGTTTTTTTTTCTTTTTTTTGGGACAAAGCTCCAGTCTATTCGTGGGGAGCAGCATGTGCTGGGAATCGGGCGCAGCATCCTTAAAACATTCCTTGTTCAATTTGATCGTCATTCCCCCCCCCCCCCCCCCACACACACACACACCCCTCCAAAGGGCTGGCAACCCAGTTAACCTGCTGCGGGCACTTCTCATCTGTTCATGATTATTGATTACACAGTAACAGCCAACAGTAAACAATTCCGGTGGAGTGGTCCAAGATTGAAGTCCTTGTTCATGTCAGCACTTTCAAAATGTCCTCGATGCCCGGTAAACAAAAAACAATAAACGATAACATATCTTTCACGGAACCTTTCTTCTTCTTTTTTACTTGGACGCAAACTTCATGTGAACTCATT
Source organism: Chara braunii (assembly GCA_003427395.1). Classification (NCBI taxonomy): domain Eukaryota; kingdom Viridiplantae; phylum Streptophyta; class Charophyceae; order Charales; family Characeae; genus Chara; species Chara braunii. Next base: position 3,730,642 of record BFEA01000031.1, read on the forward strand.
CTATATCCACTGAAGGATATATACAATGGATCCCTGTGTTAGGGTGATCATCCCGGAGGGTTTCTTTACTCTTTCATCAATCCTAGTTTGTGTGATACAGTCACACACATGGGTTTTCCTTGGACTCTCTCTCTCTCTCTCTCTCTCTCTCTCTCTCTCTCTCTCTCTCTCACACACACACACACACACACACACGCGTGGAGTTGTGTCCAACAAACATGACACCACACATGCATATAACAATATCGTCATAGATTTGCACACAGACAAATAAACATAGCTTCTACGCGCACACACACACACGCACGCACGCACGCACACACACACGCACACACACACACACACACACACACACACACACACACACACACACACACACACACACACGAATACAAAAACCAGGAAAAAGAAAAAGGACGACAAAGAGAACAGAAACAGGCAGGCACACATGTACACATTTGCACACAGAGAAATATAAAAACGAAAAAAAAAAAAAAAAGAACGACAAAGAAAACGGAGACAGGCGGAGAGACTCGTATGAAAAAAAAAAACTTACAGTCAAGCAGTTCTTCGCCGTTCCAGGGGAGGTTACTGTGTTGAGGCCTAATTTCCCTGCGTTCCCAGCTGAGAAGACAAGGAGAAAGTTCTCGTTCCTGGATCGTTCAAAAAAGAACAAAAAACAAAATAGGCCATGCATCCCCACAATGCAAATACAGAATCGTCAGTGTAACAGTCAGACAACATTGGCACCAACACTGTATGTCTTAACCTCTGCTCAGCCTCCCAGCCGTTATGAGTTTTTATGACAACATTATTTCTGCACTGAGAGGGTGCTCCACACTACACAGAGTACTTAACCAGTCCGACAACATAGAGACCAACACTGTATGTCTTGACCTCTGCTGTTACGAGTTTTTTGTAACAATATTATTTCTGGACTGAGCAGCTGCTCCACACTACACAGAGTACTTAAGAGACCTGGCTGGCAGATGGTTACCAGCCAAACAATAGCTGAAGTGGTGTGTGAGCTCATCACGGTCAACAGTTTGACTAGGCTCAGTTTTGATTCAAATTGACTGGGGCGCTTTGTTGTTGAGATGACATTTGCACCAAGTAATGATATTAGCCTGATTGTCGATTTGTGTCGATTTGCGGACGTCAGGTCTTGAAGAGATAGGCTCTACAGTAACTCTGTATGTACTTCGTTGCGGTATAGGTCTTCCATTTGATTTGGATGGGAGCGAGGGTTTGTTCGATTTTCGCGTGCAGATAAAGAAACAAAACTGGAAGGCCTGAGTGCATGAATGCATGAATGTCCTGTGAAGGTTGTTCCTTGCCCGATACAGAATTTTAAAAAGCCCACGCGGCTGAATGCCACACACATGTGACCGTTGATGAACAGACCATAAGCTCAAATCCTGACTGATGGAGTCATAGTGGCTCAATAACGCTGCGTCGCTGCCGTCTTCACCCGAATACGACACCCAGTCATTACAGCTGCATCTGGGCTGAAAGTTGCTCCAAGTACAGCTATAATGATCGGGCATTGTATTCGGGAGAAGGTGGTAGGAGTCCCCGCTTGACCGGACAACAAAAGAGATTCTTCTGAACTACGGTCGTGATTGAATTGCCTGGTTTTCTCTTCCCTTCTTTCCCGTAAAAAACTACGGTCGTGATTGAATTGCCTGGTTTTCTCTTCCCTTCTTTCCCGTAAACCGCTAGTACCTTCGCCGTCCAGTTTCGACAAGTTTCAGCCTACCGTCTTCACCTGCAAATAACCCCTGGGCGTTATATTCAGTTTACTCTAAAAAAAAAGATGAGATTTTCGTCTTTACTCACTTTTTTCGAAATAGTACGCCCCTTCGAATAGAACGCCCAGGAGTTATATTTGAATGTTCCATGGGCAAAGTGCCTTGAAGAGGTAGTATACATGGTTCCATGGGGAGAGTGCCTTGAAGAGGTAGTCTACATGGGTTTTAAAGGGCGGGGAAGGGGGTATACATGGATTTTGAACAGGGTTGAATGGGGTTTTGACTTCCGAGGGGTGTATTTTCCCATTTTGGCTCCTTTTTTTTTTTTTCCGAGTTTATAAAGAATTCTGAATTGACCCTCAGCCAAACATTGGTCGCATTGCAATCCTGGACAACATTTTTTTTTTTCAGAATTTTTTTATTTATTTTTTCGGAATTTTGGGGCCTCACTGAAGTTGGCACAGATTTACTGAATATAACGCCCAAGCGTTATAAACGAATATAACGCCCGGGTGTTATTTTCGGGCGAAGACGCTCCTCCCGAACTTTTAGGAGGCCGTGCCCGTCAACAGCTGCCGTTGATAAATCTGATCGGTGGCCGTCGTTTCGTTTTGGCCTCCTCCTCCTGAAAGATCGGAGGCCCGCTATTTTCCGAACGGACAAAGGTACTAGTTTAACGATACAAGAGATTCTGAATCTCCAAGGACGAGCACTGTCTTGTTCTCAGCACAAAAAAATTGGCGCATGCAAAATATGAATTCAGACTTCAACCGGGAACGTTTTTAAGAACAAGAAACAGCGATGGGAAGGAGCGGAGCGGGAGAGAGAACAGGAAAGCAAAGAGAAGTGGGAGACAACTCAAACGCAAGGAACAGAAAAGAGAGGTGAGTGGTGAATAAAAGAGGCAGGACGAGGGGTCTGCAAAGTAACCCCAAAAGTAGGCCCCCGTGTGCGCTTCATGCCTTGCCCCCCACCTGACTACCCAGCATACACTGGCAGCGATTTCTTTTCTTGCCAACAACAACCAGCAGCTGAGAGCACTGTGATAGAAATCACAGTGGTTCGCAGAGAAAAAACGACTGCCGCCATGCTTACCTATACATAATATCGTCGACATCACGAGCTAATTCATCGTAAATCATATTCCTGTCAACTTCGATACCTGCCACACACAAAAGCCACACAATTGGGGATATTATCATATTTGGCAGAAATCAGCCACAGCCTCCTAGGATCTCACAACGATCTCCTTTGCCTAATAAATTAGTAATAATACATTTTCCACGCACTGCCAGGCAGTTAACCTCGCTTTGCAATACATTGACATGGTTACCCAACTTTCGAATACATCAAGTTAACCTGATTTTTTGTCACGTTTGGAGAATATTTATTCGAGTTTGGGGTGCATTAACCTGTCCGTGAGTTTGTGTCGACTTCGTGATACATTACCCTGGATTTGCGGATGCAGGAGTTAACCAGGAGTTCATGAATACACAAACCTCACTCCGTTTGTGAAGATCGCCTTTCGGATAGACTTTCCAGAGAGTCTTCTTAACTGAGTTGGCGAAATTCAATACCTTTCTCGGGCTTTTGGCAATAAGATCAAGTGCACTAATATCAGTTCTGATCAGGTTCAAGTTCCGTTCACATTAACATCTGAATCCACAGTCCATCGGACCCCCCCTTAAGCCTTACCTTAGTTCGTGAAGATCTGCTTTCTGAATCCTGATAGACTTTCCAGAGTGGTGACCCCACTGACCCCACTGAACTGCTGAACATATCGCAATCCGTACAGTCTGCACCGTTGACGCGCTAATGTCAAGTGCGATGAATTCACGACAGGGACCACCACCTGCCCATATAACAGACACATCAGGGCGTCTCACAGGACGTGGGAACGCAGCCCTTAAGGACAAGCCCATAGAAGGCATAGTACTTGTACAGAACGTTTGGCGGATGTGTGCCTCCAAATTGTCCCTAGTTTGAGCCGGCACTTGAAACTCAACAAACCATGCACCAAGTTTGCATCCAGGAATGCTTTCCTGATCAATTATGACCTTTGCCTAGAGGAGCAGCTACATCTAGAAGGTAATGGAAGAGCACCACACCCAACAAAGAATAGTACAGACCACTGCAGGCAAGATCATGACAGCTGAATCAGATGCATTGTGTGAATGTTGCCAACGGTGAGATTTATATGGAAGAAGGTAAGGCCCGTAAGGGTCTGGTCAGGCTGCAACACCATCATGATGCTCTGGTGGCTGACACTGCACATCCTATTTTGTGGCCACGTGAAAGGATCCCAATGCGACGTTGGGAAAGCACAAGCCAGATCCAGACCGTTTTTCTTCCGCACACGCTGACACTGCTGTTGGTTGAGCTAGCTTGCAAGCGAGAAGGATTACTTACCCCATGAGTTGGAATGAATGCTAGCACCAGAAGCCACCGAGTCTCCGTATAATTCCTTGAGCGTTATTTTCTGGAAACCTGAAGGTTCACCATCTGCAGTTGCCATATCATAGAAGACTGGTAGTGATAGATGCCATAAACAAGTGACACAGCCATCCCCGCTAACACACACGCGCCCCCATGCATGAAACATGATCATGCATTTGAGTTGTGGGTGCATGCACACACACACACACACACACACACACACACACACACACACACACACACACACACACACATAATAAACACACACACACACACACAACTGGCAAGCACACACCTATCTATCTCCCAAGCACACACACACACACACACACACACACACACACACACACACACACACACACACACACACACGTACACACACACACACACACGTACAGAGAGGGAGAGTGAGGGTGAGTGAGGGAGAGAGGCACACAATAAAACAAACAAGCAGTGCCACAGAGAAAGCAGGTCAAGACGGGAACGCTAGTTATGCCCACTGACAGATTATCAACGAGCTTGTGAGGGCCATCAACATTATTATTTACACCACCATGAGATAAGAGCGTTCAGGCTTTGAAGTCTTGGTACATTTCCGGATGTCCTAGGCACGGTTCGGCATTTAATTTACAGTTGGCCTGGCACAAATCCTCTGCTGGAGTTTAGAAATACTTAACGTCTGCATCTTCATCCTGCCCTCTCCTTTGAAGCATGCAGCGTGGTCAGAATGCAGCTTTCCGTCTTCATAGAAGAGGAGACTGCTGCTCCCCATTCATTTACCTCTGGCTTATGTTCCTTCTCCCTGCCCAATGTCAAGGAGGAATGAGTGGAGATCAAGGTCAGCGACCTTTCAATGCTGGTCATGGGGAAGAATGATCGAATGTGGAGCAGCAGCAGCACACATACGACACGGAGGAGAGATGCCAGGATAAAGAAGCTGACAGTCTGAAAGCACTAGCAGTGTTAGTATTATTAGTGGAAGCATCACTACTACTACTACTACTACTACTACTACTACTACTACTAGTGGGTACTAATACCACTACTATTGGCAGTGGCAGTAGCAGTAGCAGTAGCAGTAGCAGTAGCAGTAGCAGTAGCAGTAGCAGTAGCAGTAGTAGCAGAAGTGGAAGTAGTAGCAGTAGCACTAGAAAAAATAAAAGTGCAGATGCAGATAGAAAAGCATGGCCTGTGTTAGTAGAAGGAGAACCTATGGCCTGTGTACTCTCGGTTTTCATGCCGCTCGAACACCAGTTAATCCTCTGTTCATCACTTCAGAAATAGCAAATTTTCCAGCCGCGACAAGGAACAGTATGAGACAAAACAGTACGCACTATTTAGAGGAACTTCTGGGACAATTTGATGCCGTCATGAGCTCAGTGAGAAACGCGTGCTCAAAGATAGGCATGCAAAGTTATATAACGCTGTCATCTGCACACAAACGACAGTCTGAGACTCCATGTCCCATAACCACCAGTGTTGCCACAAGAACCATTGCATCTAGACAAGGCCGCGAAGTGCACCGGAGAGGTGATGACAGTTTTAAGGATTGCATGGACCCTCGACCCCTCTTTTTTTCCCTCAATTACACTTTCGAAAAGGACCTTTCCGCATCCATTCCATACGGCCATCTTCCCCCAAGCACAACGCTCCCTCCTATCGGACCGGAAAGACGACCCGTCTACATCCGTAATGAAGGTGCAATATGTTCAGGGGATGGTAGTGAAGTCATCCATAATGAAGGTGCAATATGTTCGGGGGTAGATGGTAGTGAAGTCACCAATGACAACTGAAAGATCCAATGACTACTCCCAGGCTGAGGGATTTCAAACCCCACTCAGTCTGTCTTTTTCTGCAGACACCCTTCCCAAAGTGGAAGCTCTGCATGCAGACACACCCAGTCATTGGGAAAATCTGCAAACAAGGAATCGGCGACATCAATTCAAGTTTTGGTAATTTTTTACTCAGCTCTCCATGGGATTTGAGACCCCCTGCTGAGTAAAAAGGGGTTCCCTGCAAATACCCTTTTCGAAGACGCAAGTCCTGCACGCAGACACACCCACTCATTCGGAAATTTAAAGAGCGAGCAAATGAGAGGTGCTGCCGAGTAAAAGATCGAATGAGTCGTAATGACCCTTCAAAGAAAAATCCAACACCCCTCTTCTTTGCTGCATATACCCTTTCCAGAATAATTATTATGGTAGTTCTACAGGCACGCACAGTGCCACCCAACCCACTTGTTAGCAAAATGAGAACAGTACACACACGTTACTTAGAACCGGAGGCAAGTCTTAGAGAGAGGGGACAGCAGCTTCAGGACCAACTGACCCCCGAGACGTATTTAGAGCACCTCTGCTAATAGTACGAATACCCTTTCCAAAATTGAACTTGTCGCATGCGAGCAGATGCACCCATTTATAATAAAAATCTGCACAGTATGCGCTGCTGCAATAGACTCGAAAGCATCAAGCAACATATATACGTACATACGTACACCATTCAGAGCACGTACACAACGCTTACCATAGACTATAGTGGAAGGAGAGCTCTTCGTATTAAGCATTAAAACTTAAAAGTAACAGTGTGTGGCACTTAAAAAAAAAATTGACATTACATTAATTTACTATACAAGAGCAACTATGCATCGCCAGCTACACTAAGCCCTAAACCCCGTCCTTGGCCTTCGAAACATCGAGCTTGGTTCCTTGCTGGTTGGGTTGCACCGTTGCCATGCACCTTGCAGGTCCGGAAGGTGGGTAGAGGGTAGACCACTTCGAGTACACAGCTTGAGGTAGGTAGGTAGGATGAGATGGAAAACTACTGTCAGTGAGAAAATAAAATAGCATATTAGTAAATGTGGCTGTCCCCCATATGAGGAGAAGCCAGCTTGCATTTTCCTTTATAAAAAAAAAAGATAAAAAAATGAGCATCTATGCATCATAATAGCTGCGAGTGACAGGTGGCTGAGTGGTACACTAGGAGTGTTCAAGAACATGCAGTTCAACGAATTGAAATTTTTGAAATCCAATCGGTTTGAAATCCAATCCGTCAAGAGTATGAATCCCAACAGATCCCCTAGGGTAACGGAGCTGTGACTGACAGGTGGCTGAGTCAGTGAGTGGCCTTAGAAACAGAGAAAGGGAAAAAGTTGAAGACCTATCCACAAGTGCGGCGCTGGCAAGCAATCAAAGTCAATACAAAAAACTCACAGCAGAACTGCGTATCAATATCGAATGCTGAACCCGGTTTCCACCAGGTGCAGCAAACTCTGTACCAGTATGGGGCGCAGCAGGTGCAGCTCCACACCGATAAATAAAGCCTACAACACAGGGGAGCCACGAAATGAGAATGCTTGTGTCACCTCATTATTAAGTGGAAACCCCTGATCTGGAGTTCAAAAAAAAAAAAAAAAAAAAAAAAAGGGGTCCAACAGCAGGCCATCTTGGCCAAAGCACATTTGGACCGTAAGGACTGAGCAGGAAGGAGCTTTTGTTGGTCAAGAAGATGATTGAGGCGGAGTTCTGTTCAAAAAAGTCATCAAGAATTGCAACACGTACCCAGCTTCGCGTCACGCGCGATTCCCGAAAAAGAAGATGTCGGGTATTCGCCAGCCATTCCATCGACAATTGCTTCACCGTCACTGCGCAGATATGGTGAGCCAATCAGAGTTCCCGCCACATGCGTTCCATGCCCTCCTGGCACATCTTCCTCATCAGCAATGTTTTTGTATTTCACAACCTTCCTCAGTGTCATGTTCACTTCCGGTGTTGGAGAACCATTTGGATCATAGAAAAAGCAATGCTGCCTCGCATAAACATTACGACACACAGGCGCGAGACAGACAAGCGAGAGACAGAAAGAGAGAGAGGGAGAGAGAGATGGACAGGGAGGGAAAGCAAGCGGGAGTGGGAGAGAGAGAGGTGGGGGGGTAGAGACAGACAGACAAACAGACAGACAGACAGACAGATATCACACAGAGAGAGAGAGAGAGAGAGAGAGGAACAGGGAGAGGAACAGGGAGGGAGAGAGCAAGCGGGAGTGGGAGAGAGAGAGGGGGGGAAGGAGGGACAAACCCACACACACATGGGAGAGAGAGAGGGGGGGAAGGAGAGACAGACAGACACACACACACACAGGGAGAGAGAGAGAG
>BFEA01000031.1:3739033-3750478 GCA_003427395.1 Chara braunii
AGAGAGAGAGAGAGAGAGAGAGAGAGAGAGAGAGAGAGAGAGAGAGAGAGAGAGAGAGAGGGAGGGAGGGAGGGAGAGAGAATTGAGCGACAGACAGCACAACGACCAACGATGAGTCACCATATATCAGATTGCTGGAAAGTAAATACCTCTGCAGTGGCCCACTGAGTAACCAGTCAGTCACCATGATGCAAGAATGTAAACCACCGAGTGGAAGTCTTAGAATGCAGTGGCCCACTGAGTAACCAGTCAGTCATCATGATGCAAGAATGTAAACCACCGCATGGAAGTCTTAGAATGACAACCACAAAATAATCAGCTTGTGTGTATTAATTAGGAGTGCGGGAAAGATTTTCATTACTGGATTGTGGGAACGAGGTCACCCTCCTCTTCATCATAGGAGAACGTTGACAAAGGAAGGGACTGATGCAAGTAGGAGAGAAATAATCAGACACCAAACTCGACCGGGACATGCCCTTCAGCTGCAGACTCTCCACCGACATGGACACAATTCCTCCTCTGAACTCCCTCCTATTGGTCTGCAGACTCTCCACCGTGACTGACAGGGTGACCATCCCATACCACTACTTTTCCTCATGATTGTCGGAGCGCACACATGCCATCTTTCTGGCTGAAGATCCAACATAGTACGTTTAAGCCACTAGTACACAGCCACAGACTCCACAGCCTTGCAGGAAGTTTTTTGTCACCACAAGCAAAAACTCGGAAGCGCCAAACGGAAATGGGGCCATTGGAAAAACGAAGTGGCGGCCTCCGAAGTGGTGTGGGTTTCATGCTGACACCCGTGGGCCTTAAGGACAGTTAAAAACTGAGTTAAAGGCAAACAAACCAAACACCAGCCTGAGGACTTTTGTGTCTGAAAAGACGCCGAATCTGTCCATCTGCCATCTGCCATTACCGTCTGAGAAATGTTCCCATTGTGTGAGTAATATGCTCTCGTAAAAGTGGAACAGATCAGCATCATGATGATCGTTCAATTCCAGGGCATGGAATTGATCACAGTGTCAATTCACATGCCGAGTCAAAAGCTTTTGATTCAAATGTCAGGTCAAACTTATGAAATATTTTTTCTCGATTTATGCCTGTCATCCTTGCGCAGGGGCCATGCTAATCTTCATTCTCTGTATCGTTCCAATTTTAATGGATGTCCCGAAGGACTGAATTATTATTTAAAGTTGTGTGCGGTCCTCTACTTAAGAGGACATGGGACCATTACAGCATGATTACCAAGCGCACTCACAAGACGCCCACGAGTTGCAATGATTCCTTGTAATGCAAATCTGATTCACCAAACGGCCGCCGCCTCCTGTCCAAAAAAATAAAGGAGCGATGTCTGATCCATCTTCAAAAATTAGGCATCCATTTCAACATTTGATACGGTAACCCCTTTGCAATAAAAGCTTCCCTCCTCATTCAAGTGCTGTAGTTTCCTATTCCAGTATTTTCTATTGTTTGTGTGTACATGCCGCATCAGACTCACATTGGCATTGAAGGACATGCTCCGAACTGCGAGGGCCAAACAGATCGGAACTGGGAGTGAGGGCTGCATGGAACTTACATTCATGTCGATACCGGTGTCCGATAGCGCGAGAAGCTGGTTCGTACCATAAATCAAGTTCTTGTATACAATTTCGGTGTCGTTGCAGTTATCACCCTGCAGGCGGCACACACCAACAAACACAAGTTACTGTAGTGGGTATGCTCCAACAGTCATAAGACAAACACTCTGGATAATAGCAACAGACAGGACTTAGTGTAGATTTGGTATTTTCTATAAAAAAAAAAAAAAAAAAGTTAAGAGAAGGTCCTGAAAAGAGTATCGTATCCCACTGATTCCATTTGGGAATCGAGCGCATAATCTGTTCAATAACATCCCGCATCTACTGTTTACCCAAAAAAAAAAAACAAAAAAAACTGGATGATAGCAACCGACAAGCGTAGATTTGCCAATCGTCATTTCTAAAGAGAACTTAGAAAAGATAAACAATGGGAGTACTAGGTCATAAGGACCTAAACAGTATATTAATTGTATCCAGCTAGCTAGTGTCACCACGAATCGACCTCGTGATCTGTTTACTAACATTCGTCTACCCTTCATGAGCCTTCATCAAAAAAAAAAAAAAAAAAAAAAACATAAAAAAGTGTGGATTTGTTATCCATTGAAAAACGTGGATTTATAACTCCAAATCGTTAGCCATTAAAAAACTTCAGATTTGTTGGCTTTCAGAAAATAGAAAATTCAGACCTGTTGTCCATGGAAAAAATTGGGTTTATTATCCGTCAAAACAATGACGACTCGTAGCCATTAGAAAAAAAAATTAAAAAAAATGCAGTTTGCTATCAACCAAAAAAATACGGTGTTGATCATGACATCCATATAAAGCTTAAAAAAAAAAAAAAAAAAAAAAAAAAAAAAAATCGGAACCATACAAAGAAGGTCAGCAGAAGGGTGACAAACATTAACGATTAAAATCAAGAAAAGGTCCAAAGGAAAAGGGGGATAAAAGAAACAAAAAAGATGACGGTTTGCTAGCCATGAAGAAACTTTCTTTTCTAACAATGCTCCAATCTACCTGTGGGGAGCAACACCTGCTGAGAACCGGGCCCAGTGTCCCTTTTGGAAATCACACAGAACAATTCAGATGCCGGGGACATTACCTGGCTTCGGCTGAAGACTTCCAAAAAAAAAAAAAATATATGTATTTGAAATTTTGAATAACTGCGGACGAGGATTACCGCACCAGAACAAACATCCCTCTGTGATTCTCCTATAAGCCCCCACGCTGTGACGGCCCGGTCACGGCTTCCCAAATGACGGCCCTAAAAGACCCCACAGCATTCCCAAAAACCACGCGGCCTCCTCTTCGCATCAAGAACAGCAACGTCCTCATAGCACTTAATCCCTATCCCTTGCCCCCTAACAAGGGGAGGTAAGCTGGGCCAAAACAACAACGAGCCACAACCAAAGCAGGGGCCATCATGATTGTCTAATTCTGCTGGAAATCACCACATCAGGGCAGTACGATCGACACGATAACAAGTTAACAACCCTGAACACCAACCCTTGACCCCCTAACAAGGGGGGAGAGGTAAGCTGGGCCAAGGCAACACTGGCCGCAACCAAAGCAGGGGCAATCAATGGCGGCCCATCATCGTCTAATTCTTCTGGAAATCACCCCAATGCATCCACACCTAATACTATCGACATGACAACGACCCCAAATGTCAAACGACAAGAACTGTTGAAGTTACGCTGACAGGTCGGTGACAACAGCCTGAAAATTCAGATTGCCATTTTGAAACCTTATAGTTGGATCCTCGTTAAGAAATAGATGATTATTCATGGCAGAGATGTCAGAAAATAGAGAGTAATATCATGGTTATCACTAATCAGGTACTGCCAGTAAAAGTGAAGAAAACAATAGAAAGGATCATACGGTCAGGAGATCAACTCTCCACAGACATATATAGGAGATAAATGGCATCGAATCGGATATTCTTCCAGATAATATGCAAGAGATTAAGATCAGAACCTAACTCGACAGACATATATAGAAGATAAATTGCATCGAATCGGATATTATTCAGATAATATGCAAGAGATTAAGATCAGAACCTAAATTATACTGAGAACAGTGCGAACACAAAAACAAGTGGCATGTATTTCTCCGACAACTCAAAAGTGAATGACTGACTACCTTGACCGATCACGCAGAAAGAAATGCGACAACCGCCATCAAGAATTTACCATAGATTCTGACGCGACTCCAATCAAATGATAACAAACACAAGAAAATAAAAAAAAATGGTTTCGTATTCAACTAAAGAAGATTCCGGCGGATCATTTCACAAGCTCTTCATAATGCCCCCCCCGTCGTTGGTCTTCATAGCAGCAAGGACGGGCTTCAAATCCAAGCTACCACATCGCCGCCATCTCGACTCATCAACACAAGACCAGGCAACATCTCGTTCAGTCCCACTCCAGACCGCTCCCGCCTACTATTCCTCTGTCGAAAGCCATTCCCCCTCTCCGTCAACAAGAGAACATATCATCACCTTTCGGGCCAGCTGCTCCATCATATTACCCCCCCTTTCCCTCTGTCGAAATACAGCCTCGCTCCATCAGCAAGAGAACATCTTAATGATCCCTTCACCTCACAGGCCAGCTTTCACATCTGATCAACCGACGAAGACAACAGGCTGTTCAGACATATGCAGTAAACACCCCCGCTGACGACGAGAGACCTCACAGGTTGTTCAGACATGCAGTAAACACCAGCGGTTACGAGCAGGAAAATTATAAGAGACACCGGAACCCCGAAAGCCGGGACAAGGCAGCGACCTTGAACGATACGGGTGGCACCCTCTGCACAGCAACAAAATTAAGGCTCAAAAAGACGAAGGCGGCACAAACAAAGCTCCGTGTCACCGTGAAGTATCCACGAGTGTCAGAGAACAAGGGCCCAAAAAACATCCTGCGAAGGCACACAAGGACCTATTGCATGCACGCCATGCTCATCTTCACCGAAGACACACGCCTCCCGCCATCGTTTCTCCCGCCATCGTTTCCCTCCCCCCCCCGTTCACGCTCCAGTCTTCCTGGGCCCGCTACTGTAGCACCGTGCATCGTCCCCACCACAATTGCCTCAGCCATACCATGTCATGCTTCAGCCACAAATGATTCCGCGGACGCCAGAGAACAAGCAAGGGCCAGAAAAACATCCTGTGAAGGCACACAAGGACCTATTGCATACACGCCAACGCCATGCTTATCTTCACTGAAGACGCACACCTGCCAGCATCGTGACAGGTGTTTGCTGAACAACAGCAGCCCATTCCACGGTCCAGTCTCACTACCAGCTACTGCATCGTCAGCACACTTGCCTCAGCCACACCATGTCACACTCCAGTGACAAATTATTCAGCGGAGTGCTATTTCAGCGGTGCAACACTCCCCGTAGCACTGCGCCACCAAGAAACTTAAGACCTGGTGTTTTATTCCATCAGAAACTCACATCTGTTATCCAATAAAAAAAAAACAAAAGGGTCAGTTATATAAGATCAAAAAATGTAACCCAAACGAAAGGAGATATAATCTTGTTGTCGCGCGTACACGAACGGGGCCTTTCCGTACATAACGTACGGATATTCTGCATACAGAACCCCATGCTTGGCCACATCCGTTTTGAGGAACATTGGCAGACTAGTGCATTGGCAGCCTAGCGATATTTGTCTGACCACCAACCCCAAAATCTTTACAATATGAGAAAAAAATATAAACAGAAAAGGGGTAATTACTAAAATTATTTAGAGGAAAAAACAATTCACTGCAACAGCAATATGCCTGTGTGTGTGTGTGTGTGTGTGTGTGTGTGTGTGTGTGTGTGTGTGTGCGTGTGTGTGTGATCGGAAAGAACACACCCACACACACACACACACACACACACACACACACACACACACACACACAACACAACACGCATGCGCCAATACATTTTTGTGCTTTTCGTTTCTTTAATTATCCAGGGGCTATATAAACATTAAAAAATGGTGAGCAGGGATGTTCTAAGCCACACACCCTGTATACAAGAAATCGCCCTTGAGACTTGAGACTTCGTTTTTCGGCTGATTTCAGGTAACAGGGTGCACAGACACTAACCAACATCCAAAAAGAAGATGAAAAAAAATAAAAACAACAACAGAACCCCTCCCATACTACAGCCGCGTACGCGATGCCATACGGATCGTGCAGAGAGCAAACGTCACCACAAAACAACTTGTTAACTGTAAAGCTAAAGAATCATGCTCATAAGACAACAATAGCAAAGAACTTGAATACAAAAAAAGATGACGTGAAAGGTAATGTCGTTTAACTGCTGCTACATCACTTATTTGTCTGTGTAACTCATTAAACAAACAATTGCCAAGCATTTGATTATCAAAACCCTCCAGGTTGAAAAAAAAAAAATCACAGCAAAATTGAACTAATAATTAATCACATAAACAAAGACGAATTTGTGGAAGAAAGGGTGTAAGTTCAGAATCAGAAAAAGAATCAATAAAATAAAAGCAAATTGCACTAATGGACTAAAAGTCTAAAAGCCATTATGAGTTCGGTTTGTTATCCATTGAAAAAAACTCACTTTTGGCAGCCGGTGAAAAAAACTCACTTTTGGGCCTTTTGGCAGTCGGTGAAAAGACATTCGTGGCTGAATGGTACACACATGAAGTTCTTTCTCAAAAGACCGAGTTCAAGTCATGATGGATACAATACTGTTAGGGACTGGTAGCATTTCAAAATTGTAGGGGAGGGGGGGGGGGGAAGGGGGGCCAATCCTGCAGACAAATGTATTTTCGTTAATCCATTGGCAATCAAAAAACATCCATGCAAAACAACACACGTTGAGATCCCATGCTCTGCAAGAGCCAAGTTTCGTTGTGTGCCCGTTTCCTTACCTGGATTTGTGCACTCGCCCAGCGGTTGTGCATTTGAATCTTGAGCATAGGAGATACCCGAACGACCTCTCGTCTGCGAATAAGAACGCGCACTACCCTAACTAGATTTGCATACATGACATTCGACACTAGGATACGCTCCGAGCTGAGTGCCTTTACCCGAACAGTGCTCTGCAAAACATACAAAGAAATGTAACAAATGCGATGCAACAATTAGGCACACTGTAAAACTAAGGATAAAAAAGTTATTTCTTTCATTATTATGTTCTTCCTCGTACTCGACACTAAAAACAAGGATGATAAAAACTCCTTTCGTTATTATGTTCTTGCACATAGACCAGCCTATGTGACATTGTAACATAACATAATATAAGGCACAGCATATCGCATCTAACATTAAACCACTAGTACCTTTATCATTCGGAAAATAGCGGGCCTCCGACCTTTCAGGAGGCCGAAACGAAACGACGGCCGCCAATCAGATTTATCAACAGAGCTGTTGTCGGGCCCGGCCTCCTAAAAGTTCAAGAGCTTTTTGTCGAAACCGGACGCCAAAGGTATTAGTGGTTTAACTCGATGAAATAAACCGCAACCCAAGACAACACAGCATACCATGCTAAACATCAGCATAAAACACAACATAAAGCAACACAACATATTACACAAGTAGAGTCACGTTATGTACCGTAACAAAATGTAATGTGACGTAATATATAGCAATACAAGGCAACATAACAGAGCGTCGCATAACATACAAAAACATAAAGCAAACGGAATGCTCCCTAACAAGGCAGAAGGACATGTAACAAATGTAGTGTAATGTCGCATCACATGATATACAACATAACATATGTAGTGTACCTTCACATATGTAAGGTTTTACACCATACCTAACAAATGTAGTGTAATGTCACATAACATGATACACAACATGACATATGTAGTGTACCTTCACGTATGTAAGGTCTTATAACATTCAACAACGTCACACAAGGTAACAAGATGTGATGAGCAAGAAAGCATAACATAATGCAATGTAACATGCTATGACATAGCATGAGACGCGTAGTGATGATATGACAAACGTAGTGAACGTAGCGTAACACGTATCTGAGGTTTAATACCATACCACAATGTCATACAACATAACTTGTAATGAGCAACAAAGTATATGGGGATGCAACCTAACATGGGATGACATAGCATGACATAACATAACTAAAAAAACAACGATAGCACATATAAGGTAATGAAAAGACACCTGCCGTAAGAGCTTTTCGTTTCAAACCAGTTAACATAAGACATTAACCCAAGTTACAGCAGCTCCAAATGAAAGTGGAGCAAAACCATTTAGAACAAGGATTCCCCATTCTATCAGCTAAATAGAACTGAACCATGGATCAAACACCTCCACTCTCCCAATAGATACATGCACCTTTCTCAGTTTGGCCAGCCCTTCTATGACATGACCGGAAGTGAACCATGGATCAGTAATTAGCAGTCCCTTTTCTCTCACACACCCTACCAGGCCTACCTCTCAGAAAACTCTATGAACATCCCTATCCTTCAAACAGGCTTTTACTTCCTAGTTGCCTGACACCTCCCATTATCCCATACCTGCCCCCAAGGGGCCCAACCAATTCGCCACCATTTTTCTCACACACCCTACCTCTAAGAACGCTGCATAGACATTTAAAAAAAAAAAAAAAAAAAAAAAAAAAAGTCCCATGCTCTCCAAAAATGGACCTAGGGAACCGGCTCAAAGCTGGTGCAGGCTCCCACACACACCAATAACAGCAAGATCCCACTAGCAAAGAGACTGGATTGAAAACCTGAATCTGGACATGTTTGAGGAGACAAGGTCATTGCTATGGCTCCACTTTTCTGCATCTCCATATAAATTGCATCCAGGTTCAGGCGCTTAGTCCAATCTCCTTGGCTCGTGGGATCTGGCCCTAAATGAGCCATCAATCACTGCACCAACTCAACCTATGCGTCCTCGACTGCACCCACCCTGGCTTATTTCCTAGTTCCCCAACGCATCTCATTCCTATTTCATTCCTAACCCCCATCCATTTGCAACCTTCCAGATTGATTCTTCCCCTCTTTGCACCTACACTGCTACAAACAACCCTCTAGATTCTTCCCCTCCAGCTATGAATGGGAGGGACCCTCTCTCCAG
Source organism: Chara braunii (assembly GCA_003427395.1). Lineage (NCBI taxonomy): Eukaryota > Viridiplantae > Streptophyta > Charophyceae > Charales > Characeae > Chara > Chara braunii. The sequence continues at coordinate 3,747,693 of BFEA01000031.1, forward strand.
TTTGCACCAGGTGTGGCTCCCCCCCGCCTGTTATCCGTGCCATCAAACACTACATTGCGGAGGAGTACTATCACTCTGAAAACGGTGAACTACGGTTCAACTACCCAATGCGATATCAGTAACAAGACCATAGAGAAGAAACGCAACTTTCCACCAAGTCAGTTCCAGCTTCTACTTTCTTGCAAGCTCCATGAATGATGGTTGAGGCAGTACTGATTGCTACTCCTGTTATACGAGTCACGTCACGGGGGTCACCCCATACACCCTCTGTCTGCAAGCCTTTGTGACAAAGCAGAAAACTTAACGACAACGAAGAGCGAGGAGAAGAACGACAAAACAAAAGAGAGAGGACAGGGGGGGTTGAGGAACACGTAGACACACCGGACGGAAAAAAAAAAAAAAAAAAAAGAGAATAAAGAGAGAGGACAGGGCTTTTTTTTTTTTTTTCTTAAAGGGCGATAGGGCCTTAGAGAAAGCGGAATAAAGAGCCCGGGAAAATTAAATAGTGTGTAATCTGACATATCGGGGTGTCTCTCGAGCCCGGGGGCGCTCAGGGAACACCCTCAACAGGGGACACCGGCCAGGGGACAGCCGGCGGCAGAGGGACCGAGCATCATCTGAGTGGCCAGTCGCTGTGCCTCCCCGATTACCCCTNGGCCTTGAAGTAATCGGACTAACCAGCCCAGGTAAATTCAATATTGTGTCTAATCTGACATCGGGTGGTCTTTCCAGCCCAGGGTGGCCTTCAGGGAACCCTCAACAGGGGACACCGGCCAGGGGACAGCCGGCGGCAGAGGGACCGAGCATCATCTGAGTGGCCAGTCGCTGTGCCTCCCCGATTACCCCTCCCCCTATGAACATCAGCAGCGACTGCTTTTCAATGCCAATTGGGGGGACCAACGTGCTATCTCTAGGTGGCGGGCGCCAAGCATGCCCAAGAAGGTACATGAGGCCAATGGGGATTGAACCCAAAACCTCCTGAATGGCACTTGCATGCCTTACCAACTGAGCTAGGCCGCTGGATGGACAGGGGACTATGAGGAACGGGTATACTAAACCGGACGGACAAAAAAAAAGGAGGCCCCGATGCCAGCCTATTTTTTAGGCTATTTCCCATATGGCAATATATGACCTCTATTAAAAAAACAAAAAACAAAAAAAAAAGACCTCTAGCCCGGTTTTCGGAACTCCAACTATCCCCCCCGACAAACTCGCAAGCACAACACCCCATTACCAATTTCAACAACCTCAAATCGGACCATGGAGGGCCCCTCAGGAGAAACTGACAGAAACAAACCCCCCTTACTATACTGAACAGTAGTCTCTTTGGTCAAGGTGCGCGAGCAGGCTCTTCCGACGTCCACTACCCCCTACCAATGACCCTGTCCTGTCCAGTCCTTGTTCAGAAGATGCCACCCGTTTAACATACATGGCAACCAAGCTGCAAGGACAAGGTTACTCCTCAAGCAAACTGTCTCCCCGACCTCACAGCTTCAAACAGAATGAGAATGAAACACGTGAAAATACAGCAACGCTTCAAACAGAATGAAACACGTGAAAATACAGCACGTCTTCCATCACAATTGAAACCTGACGGCTTATTGTTATGACAACCAACCACACATCGACGCACGGTTCTTTACATTTCTCCCACAGTGTTTGTCGATGTCACTTCACGTTTCTCCAACGCCCTAGTCCCACCCCTTGGTTTGAATTCACTCACAATATCACCACGCTGACCACAGTACATCATTCTCAACCACATGCATTAGATCCACCTTTTTGGGCAAGGAAAAGCCCGAAAATCACGCGAGGCCGTTTGCTCAAAACACACAAACTGCTACCGACCTCAACGTCTTCCATCACTCAGAGAACGCATAGTCAACAAGACCTATAATTCGTCTCTTTAGGGCAACTCTCCTCGCACCTATCTCCCCTCCTACGATCAATTTCCGCCCTCTGTGGCCCAATTCTGCGCCGACTCCAGGGTATGGAACTGAACATTCAGTCAGATGTCAATCTCCGACCGCTCAGCCATAGCCTCGCATTACACGGGACTCACGGGAGCCATGCCACAAAACCCAAAAAAAAATAAAAAAACAGAGCCGTGGCCGTAAGATCTGCTGACTAATCCATCTGAATTTAACAGACAAACTACAGTAGAGATCCTCGTAGTAAACCGCGAATGCCATATGCCAACCTAAGTCCTTCGCTCATCACGTACTCATACAACAGCGATTAGCAGATTCTGCGCATCGAGACCTTCGCTAATCGCATACTCATTCAAGCGATTAGCAGATTCTTATCATCGCGCCTGATTGCTGTTTGCGTCTTGCTCTAACAGCATACCGCCGCATACAAAACTGTCAATCATCAGTCCAACCTGTAGAATCTCTGCTCCCAACTTTCATGCATCTGGAGACTGGAATAAAACCGGGAAAAAGCGAACGAAAATGATCGAGAAAAGCATTTCAATTCGTCACAAATTCAATCAAAAACGTGCGTCCACCAGCGGGTCCCGCCAAGAAAACCGGTACCGTCACAATCATATGGATCAGGACTGGAAGTAAGATACACATCCCGCGATTCCTGGGAACACAGAGTACAAGGGACTCGAGTTCAAACTCACAGAGACACTACCTAACCACCATACTAAAGGCTACCATTGCTTTCTTTTCTACTCCAGTTCCAGTCAATCGTGTAACCTTCTCTTTATGTATTTCTACAAAAACTCAAACCACAGCTTAGTTCTCAACCTGCTTTGCACCCACCCAACCTCCCTAGGC
>BFEA01000031.1:3766525-3782451 GCA_003427395.1 Chara braunii
AGAGAGAGAGAGAGAGAGAGAGAGAGAGAGAGAGAGAGAGAGAGAGAGAGAGAGAGAGAGAGAGAGAGATGGGAGACGACGAAGAAGAAAGAGAGGCACATTGATCGTCGAAGTTGACATTTCTACACGCACGTTGGAAATCCCAAACTCGATGCATGAAGGAAATTCAGGGAATTATGTAGAAAGGCGGAAGGACGAGATTCGATCTCAGGTGGGAATGGTGCAAGCGAACTTACCGGTAGTTGCTTGTGGATGCTGTACGCCAAGCCATTATAGAGATTGGGGGTAGGAGCGACTCCTTCGGCGATGGTTACTTGGAGCGTGACAGGCTCTGGCACGATGTCCTCAGGCTTCTGACCATTGGTTATGGCATCAAGCATCTTGCCAAGAAATGCTGGATCCACCTTCACTTGAGGAGGAAGACCTTCCACGGCAGGAAAGATGTCACTTCGCAATTTCATCTTCCGAGCATTGCACTTGGTCGTCGTTAAGAACCAATGACCGTATCCCACACAACAACCAGATAGCTCCGTTAGCATTGGGAACTGCCCACTCGTGGCCCCTCCTCCGCATCCCCCTCCACTGCCTCCATGTCCCGTTCCCGTCACGTTCTTAATTACTCGCAATGCCTCATCGCCAAGTTCGAGATGATAGCGGACGAGAAAAGTTGTAGTCTCGTTCTCCTGAAGATTCTCCCACACCTGATCTATAGCTTTCCATAGCAAGGCATTGAGGAGACGCTTCGGCAAGAGACTATCTCTCCCCCCAACGGAGGGAATAGCAGACCAGCGAGTCACAAGAAGACTAGCCCATTCAGAGGCTGTCACACGATGTCCCGAACGCTCGACGTTTTTCTCCTCATCCTCCGTCGGGATCGCGTCCAACAACGACTCTCCGGCTGCCCCGACGTCGTACGAGAACGAAGAAGGATCCAACAGACTGTTGCCCGGCGCACCCACCGCAAGATCAGCTGACACTGACACGTAAGCAATCAGCACCAACCACGTGGCTATCACCAGCGAACTAAATCTCGCCATGATGTTTGACTTTTAAAGCCAATCTCACTCTCACCCAAGCTGCAGTGCTCTCGAAAGCAAGAGCAACTCAGCAGAGCCCCCGGTTCGCTCGACTCTGGTTAACCAGTATTGCAGTATTGCCCCTCTTCTCGACCTCGGTATTGCAAAAAGTTAGTAATACTAGTACAGTCCTAATACTCATCCGCCACGGCGAATGAACATCGTTCCCACTCCCAACGTCGTCTCTCCGTGAATCTCTGGACCGACTCTTTCCTCACAACTCCGCACACATATTCTCTAAAAGAATCTCTCTCTCTCTCTCTCTCTCTCTCTCTCTCTCTCTCTCTCTCTCTCTCTCTCTCTCTCTCTCTCTCNTGTGTGTGTGTGTGTGTGTGTGTGTGTGTGTCGTGAGTGAGTGAGTGAATGTGCCCGGTTTTGGACAAAAGACTTATATGGAACGGTTTGAGAGCCCGACAGGCCGAGCTACAACGCGACTTTATTATAAATAATAAGAGGAATTGAAATCAATATTATGAATGATAATCGACGCTGGACCACTCAGATCGATAAGTTGAGAGGTCCAACCGTTGTGCCCAGACAAAAGCACCAGTGAGGAAAGTCGACTTTTTTCCCAGTGTTAGTTTGAGAAGAGGGGATGATTGCAACTTTCCAATGGGTAGGTCAAAGACACTAATGTGGGCAGCTACTGGAATTAATTATTTATAGATTTCAGACACGTCTTTTCTCTATATGAAAAAGGGGATCTCTGATTACCCCGATTCGAATCACTCAATCTCCTGAAATCTCTCTCTCTCTCTCTCTCTCTCTCTCTCTCTCTCTCTCTCTCTCTCTCTCTCTCACACACACACACACACACACACACACACACACACACACACACACAAGTAGAGCAATCGATCCGCCGACCTCGACTACTATATCCTGGTGATCTTATTGAGTGTCACTCTCGATTCGGTTCGTCGAATACCGTTGGTCCAGTGTAATCCAAGAGTGCGCGCACAGGTGCGCAGCGATGGCGCGCTGGCGATCACTCGATAGTGTGTGTCGGAAGTCGTGACGGCGGAGAGAGCTGAGCCTAATGTCGGCCGAGAGGCGGGTTGAGGACAATCTGAGAACGAAATGGTCAGTTTCCCCGATTCCATCTGCCGCCGAGCTTGCTGGCATCGACTCTCGCTCCACAGTTTTGGCTATGGCGGAAATACTGACGCCACTCCGCATAAATAAGAAGCAGCGCGAGATTCCCCAGCACACGTTGCAAAATCTTCTTCGCGCAGCGATGTCCGCAATTTCAAGCTATGGTCGGCAGAAGGATGTGGAATGCCAGAGAAGGAAGAAGGGCGTCTTCGGTGCGTGTCAGGACAGCGTGAATGACACCCTAGCACAGCTTGAATGAGAACCTGCATCCATAACTTAAGCGTGTTCGGTAGTACATCTCCTGTCTTACGGTCGCGCGCTCGCACACTCCTGGACCACGCCTAAGTCGGCCAGATCCGGCTATGGCGCCGCATCCACCAGCACATGCGGACCTCAGCTTGCGGAATCCAGCGACGTCGGCGGGCCGTCAAGTACTTCATTCACTTTTCTGCCCGCCATTGAAATGTTTCGACTCCCTCCCTCCCCGCCTTCCTCTCCCTCTCCCTGCCCCTCCTCTCCCTGCCCCCGCCTTCCTCTCGCCTGTCGCTCGCATATTCCTCCCGCAATAGCACTCCCACTGCCACCTCTTTCGCATGAAATTCGCCGGATTCGAGACCACATACGGCTTGAAAACTTTGCAGCACTCTGCGTCCATCCTGCGCTCCTCCCGCTCTCCCCGCCTCGGTTTCCGGCGGGGCCGGACCTCCGCCACGCCCAACACTAGCGGCAGTGGCGGGGTAGACATTGCCGACAGTCGGGATCGTGACAACGTTCATCGTTTGTCTTTTTGTCCAGTTCCGAATTCCTTCCCGCCAAACCAAGCAGCCAAGTGGGCGCCACCTTGCAAAAACGAAACATTGGGCCTCCCTCCACTACACAACCAATTACATGAATTGGGATGCTTTGGGGTCCAGGAACACTCAAAATGTTGGCCTCGTCGGGATGCACCTGGTCCTGACAAAGGCTCCACGTGCATGTAGAGTGATGTGTAGCGGAGCAAGGCCCATTGGGCACGTGAGTGATGTGTAGCGGAGCAAGGCCCATTAGGCCTCGCTCCGCTCCTCTCGACGTGCAAAACGACAAAACTCAGGGCGGTGTATCGTTCCATGTTCTAGCGTCAGATTCACTCTCGTTTTGCACATTTCTTTTTTTTTTTTTTTTTTCAACGTTTTGCACATTTCGAGAGTAGTGGGCGGGGCCCATTTATAAAAAATAAAAAGAAACATACCGGCCAAGTGGGCGCCTCGCTGCTGACTTTGCCTGCCACTCCATGGTGCGGCCGAACGCCGTGGTCTCGGCCCACATGCAGCCGTGTACTACAGTTTTCTGCTACCTGTGTGACTGTGGGATCACTGCGAACCGCCGGCCGGAACCTCTGTAACCGCTGAGACAGATTGAATGGCCTACGGTTCCCCTTCCCGTGCGATTGCAGACGACATTTCACTGCCATAGATCAGACTGAGTCCCCTGGCACAGCGACAAGCCCTGCCGTAGAGACAAGCATCCATAGCCATCCCCGGAGGCTGAAAAAGTTCTGGAAGTCCCAAAAAAAAAAAAAAAAAAAAAAAAAATTCTGGAAGATGTTTTTTCCCCCCAGCGCCTCGTTGCACCAATCCCCAAACTTCAAGGTTTTAAATGTATCCGGAAGCTCGTCCGCACACATTCCGCATGATGACGAGACAACTAGGATTGTCATGGCAGTATGGGCCTCGAAATAAAGTCCTACACTCCTAGCAGGACTTCATTATAGGGTGAGGGAGATGGGAAAAATGTACCTAATGTCAAAGGAAACCTTGGCTCCAATCAAAGGCCAATCTCCTCAGCACAGAATCCCCCCTTTGACCCCAACCTGAGACGAACCTCAGAGACGGATCAAATGTGGAATATGTGGTGGGTTACCCCCAGAGGATGTGGAAAAGGAATTGCAGGAAAACTCCTTCTGGGTCAACCCCTGGCCAGGATACCACAGCAAGGGACTCTAGCCCTAGACAGGCCCATCTCAGTGGAGGAGTTGACGGCTGCAGCAAATCAAAATGCCAATAATAGGGCCCCGTGAGAGCATGGCCTCCCCATCTAGTTTTTCTGAGGTGCTGGAAAATTCTCAGTGTGGAACTAGTACAAATCTATAGCCAAGTCCTGCTAAAAGTGCAGCTATAGCCCAGTGGGGAATGTGCATTGTGGTTTGAGGATGTTGGTTCAAAACCCTACGGCCTAACACATGGACACCAGCGGGTGTTCACCAACGCATGGCTGTACATATGACGCCCAACCTCACCCCCTGCAGGAAAACTTCCTGATCAGAGTGAGAGCGCGCCCGGAAGTGGCGCTAAAGGGGCTGTGCCAAGGATTTTAGAAAAGTGGGGTGGTGTCCCAGGTCGGAACTGGGATCTCCAATGCCAATGCCAAGGTTGTGACGCCCAACCTCACGCCCAGCGCGACTTCCTGATCGGAGTGCGATGGGGGCCCGGAAGTGCGAAAAAGGGGTGTGCCAAGGATTTTAGGATAGTGGGGGTGGAGTTCCAGGTCAGAACTGAAATCTCCTGTGGCAAACTTCAGGGGCAATTATGCAAGATAGTAAGCGCGAACCGCGTCCGATGTTTATGCCTTGGGGGATGTCATTGCCATCCCTGCGAGTTTCGTTGCCAAGGCCGGACTCGAATTTGGTGAACCGGTGGAACGCTATGTGTGTCGCGTTGCCTAAGCAATCGCCAGCGTCGTTCGTGATAAGCATCCAAGTCAGACGAGGCGGGCCTCAGGCGCAGGCTGTGTGCTCGCTGTTCGGCCTCAGTCCGGGTTGAACTTCATCGAACGAACCCCGCGGCTCGGTACTCGCTGTCCTGCTGCTGCTGGCACTCGGAGCACGGGGTTCGAGGCCAGTAGGGAGCGAGTGTGTGCCACGGGGCCGCCGTCAGGCAGTGAAAAGGCAACACGAGGCGGTAGGGAGCGAAGTCTGTCTCAATGATGATGACACTAGGCTCGGCGATGATGTGGCTTACGTGTGAGTTGGGGAACTGGGAAGGAAAAGGGATCGCACTTAAGGCCCGTTCGATATCCCACTCACAGACACGTTCGTTTCCCGTCAGAAAGGGGAACTTTGGAGGGTTGGGGCGGGGTTGTGCGAGAAGACAGGCGTTTTTCCACTCCCAGTATCCTCGGAACCGTCGATGTCTCAGGCTCTCCCGATCCGTGATGTGAAAGTGAGTCCCATCATCCATGCTACCTGAATTTTGCGAGTTTAGACATGGACCCAAGCGCGAGTCTTGCAAACGCGCGTGCAGACGACGTTTGTTATGATCGAGCCTGCACGTATGCGCACGAGACCACGTCTGCGATCAGTTGGATCGGATCGACCGGTTATCCCTTTGGTCGGGGGATCGTTTCATCCTTCGTCATGCTAGTCGGGTCAGGAACAGACATTAGGGAGGCAGTCCGCTGGCAATCATACAATTGGATCAGCCATTCATTAACTCCCTTCCCCCCCTCCCCCCCCCTCCCCCCAAATCATACACCAACCGTGTTCGTCAGAAAACTGGCATGCATACTCAGGTATCGATCGACCCCATACATCAATCAAACTCAAGGGCCGTGTGGATTTCCGGAAAAGCAGAGCAAGGGATCGACCAGGGTTTGCGCATCAGTCCACGTCACTGGGGAAGCTTACATCATCATAATCCAGCTCCCTGAGGCCTCGCGGAGACAGTCGTCGTGCCCGATATCATCATACCGCAATGAAACCAGTGTGAGGGAGAAAATCAAACCATTCACAAGAAGGACACTGACCAGGGGTAGAAAGAGGACCGACGCCACTCATCAAAACTACACAGGCGGGAGGAAGAAAAGAAGGACATTATTTCACACACATCATAAGCTAAAAATCCAAAATGATTCGCAAGAAAACCGGAATGGCCATAGCAAAATCGGCCAAAGTTGAAATCAAAATTTGCACAGAGGGTTAGAGAAAGGCGTCATTCTTCACACACATTTCTCTCTCTCTCTCTCTCTCTCTCTCTCTCTCTCTCTCTCTCTCTCTCTCTCTCTCTCTCTCTCTCTCTCTCTCTCTCTTCGTCTCTGCGTTACATCACCTTCGATGCGGGCAGTCTGTCGCCTCGCACAACATCATCGAGTCGTCACCCCGCTTAGTCCAAATACGCAAGCCAAGTTCGCCCGTGCGTCACAGTCTGTTGTGGCCCCCACATCAACCCCGCCTTCCCGACACCAGCTCATCGGGCCGCCCGACTCACTTCTGCTCATCTCCTTACTTACTTGTTAGCCGATCCTCACTGACCTCGCTAACTTCCAAATTCGGAGAGAGCAAACTAATCGCGCTTGCGAAATTTATAGCGTGCATACTTGCGCGATGATCTCGGGATTATGCCCAAGTGAGGGAAAGGGGAAGAGAAGGAAGTGCCTATGCCTGCATGGCCAAGCTGCGGCATCGGGGAAGCAGCCACACTCCACTCATCGATCCGGTCATGCAGTCGCTCGAGCCAATTAGAGTGCAGGACGAGGTATGCACGACAGAGGGGAAACACGAGAGAATCAAGAAGGAGTACAGTTACAATCGCGCCTGCCAAAAATTACAATTGCATGTAAGATTAAGGGCGCGATACAGTCAGAGCCAAGTTCCTACAGGCTACTGCGGTGAGAGGTGCGCGAGCAAGAAGCGCGACGCAACAAAATTCCAAAGCACCTAAATTCCTAGTCTAAATCCTATTTGCAAAAAGAAATTCTGAAAAGCTTGAAAGAAACAATTTCAAGAGTTCGTCATCCGTTGTACATTTGAAAACGAAATTCCCCCGCGCTAATCACTACAAAATTCTCATCTCTCACAGCACAACAAGAAATAAGTTATGGCAACCGTTATTTATCGCGCTCACTAAGGCGCGGTCACTCCTCAGGACTTTCCCGACTCTTGGTCCCGGAAGCAAAGAAAGAAAGAAGTGAGGGTATCCATGCAACTTGTTCGCCCAACCCCTATCTTCCACTTGACCAACCAGTTTCCAACCCCTGAAACCGCTTCACGCAAAAAGTCGTGCGATTGCAGAAAGTAGTTCGTCACAAGGTTCCAAGGACAAAAATGCAAATGGTTCAGATCGGAAGGCGCTCTTCTCAGTTTCAGGATCTCAAGGCCGAGTACTCAGGTTGGTCGGTGTTTTCACCTACGACGGGTTCGTATACCGTGCGCAGGAGGGACCCGGTGGTTTCTCGTTGTTCCGACATGTGGCGCTTATGAGACTCACAAAGTTCAGAATCTGACGGGGGCGGTCTTAGCCGAAGGCTGTGTTCTCAGCACTCAGCCTCGGTGCAGGTTCGTCGGGTGAAACCCCACGCTCGATAGACGTAGTCGTGCCTGCGTTTAGAGCACAGTGTGCGTGGCCAGTAAGGGGCTAATGCACACCAAGGAATTACTACCACGTTCGGATCAATCCTTCCCGCATGATCAGGCCTTTACTCTATCTTATGTCTGAATGAATATGCCCTTAGTCGTTCCTAAAACTTATTCGCCTACACTAAATTTGTACCTATTGCGGATGTCCTGAAGGACCAAGTGCTGGTCTCGGCCTCACGATGGAACATGAGTCTAACCAGTCCAAGGCAAATCATAAACATTCGGTTATACTCACAAAGTTTTATCATCCATTTGAGGTAAGGTCTGTATTTCAACAGCCCATCAGTATACCCTTTAAGCTAAGCCAATTGGTTCCAATACCTACTACTGCGTCCCAAGACGAAAACGGGACTAAGTAAAAAAGTAAAACAAATAATAAGGAGAAAAATAACAGGAATCAAGGAGTAGGGGGGAGAAGGAGGGGCTGCCAAAACCATGAACAAAACCAAAGGGGATAGTCATGTCGGACTCTCAACCCCTCGGTTCCCTTCAAGTTGCACAATCGGTCCTTTGTCACCGGTTGTTGACCTCGATCCCTATTGTCAAAGTCAAAAGTCAATATTGTAACCTATAAGGCCATGCCTAAGTTTGAACCTAGCAGACACCGTTTCTCATATAAAGAGTGTCCACTCAGTGACCAACACAACAAAAAGCGCACTAAGGATACACTTTGGCACAAACAAAACATCATCGACTACCAACAAGGTCGTCTCTCCAAGGCAACCCAAACTCGGTTGATGTCACATGCAGGTCAACTTGAACCATCCACCTTACCCTCGATGCGTTGATATTCTACGCCAGGTCATATACCTATTTAGTCGTACAAGAACCATAGGTAGTTATCCCTAAATTATGGACTAACCTTAACAACGGCAGACACGACACTAACCGTTGGACGAGCACACGCGCCACAGATAGTCACCCATTGGCAAATCAACGGAAAAACTTTCATTCATCTTATTTTAATCAGCAGTAACTCACCGGCAACAATATGTCAGCACACAACTCATCACATCACCCGCACCCCAAAAACTGCGCGTCCACACACTCTTTGTTTTCCCTCAAACAGTCGCGCGAGCTAGTGGTCATTGACAGAAAAAAATAAATTTTGACTGCGACTTGGGCAGTGCACCCAACTTTCAAGTCGAGTCTCATTTCTTTCACTTGCATAAACAAGAATGGATAACCTTGTAAGGGTATTCACGCCGACATCGTAGGCTATGTGTATATGTGTCCCTAAGTTGTGTATATGTGTCCCTAAGTTGTGTATATGTGTCCCTAAGTTATGTATATGTGTAACAGTTGTACAATTTTGTATATGACAGGCCTATCTATGCTAGAAACCCCCACCAAACTCCCAAGCCAGACTCCAAACCATGTCCATCATCATGTTACAACTGTGCTTTAACATGTGTGCTACAAGTATCTCAAACATAAGATTTGTACAGTAATATAATAATATTTCATGTTTGTAGATCTTAGTGGGTTAACATTTTATTATCTCACACTTGTTTATAATCAAGGTGTACATAGTTCACCTTTTTAGCAGCCATATAACAAACATTACATAACTTTTCAATTCGCATCTCTGTGGGAACGCTCTATCTGATTCTGGCCTTCTGCAAGATCTCAAGAAGTTCCTTAAGTCGATTCCTTGTCGTTTGGAAAATCCATATGCATGATACTCAATCAAATAGATCCAACTAGCACTCAAATTGACAATGTGCTATCTGTGCTAGGAAGCCCCCACCAAAGTCCCAAGCCAGACTCGAACCCATGTCTATCCTCGTGTAACATCGTGCTCTACAATGTGGACTGCAATCTCAAAACATACCAATGTGTGGTATGCTAGACAGGGGAGATTTTCATAACAATGTATGACCATGTCCTTAGACATCCCAGACATGGTCAAGATCCGACATACAACAATCCTGAACAAAATTCATTGGTGATGCAGGTAGTGTTTTTAATCTATACCATACACCCTTCCCCCAGGGGATTAGTGTGTCTTGACGATCTCCTTAAATTTCTGATACATTTAGTTTCCGGCGCGATTGGACTTTGGGGTAGTGGGATGGGCCTATGGGTTTAATTGCATAAATGTCCCCATTTTTTTTTTCTTCCTTCTTTTTTGATTTGCAAAAGTTTGGTCTCACAGTTGTCGGTGGGTAGGACACGCCTTAGCGAATGTGAAAATAATGGTTGATGTCAATTTTTATTTTTCCTTTTACTTATTCTTTAGAACTGGGACGAATAATTTTGGCGTGATCATCGCGCTGGGGAAAACTCTTTTGAATTTCCGAATTCTTAGGAAAATACGCGGACAACCGCACAAATATTTATAATTTCCTTTTTGCAATTAGGACTTTAAGGCTAGGATTTTAGGCTCGACATTTTATTTGGCTGCAGTTGTAACTGCACATTGCTCTTCGCTCACGCGCGCTTAGCTATGCTCTGTTTTGCGCTCTCTTCCGTTGCTCTTTTATCATAATCCAAACTGTAATTCTCTCCTTCCCTTATTGGCCAGTGCAAGTATAACTGTAATCTTCTCCCTCTTGATTTCTCTTTGCGATGGAACTTACGGCCTCCTCTCCCTTCGTCTCATTGGCCATAATGACGCATGACTGAATCAATGTATGAAGAGTGGCTATGTCCCCCATGCCGCGACCTAGCGATGCTGATCGTAGACACTTTCTTCTCTCTTCTTTCCCTCTTGCCTCAACATTATTCCGAGTATCTCGTGGAGGTGCTGATTGCTATAAATCTTGCAAGCGTGACTAAATTGCTCTCTAATCTAAACTTATGGAGTTAGCCTGGTCGAGAAGGTCGGCTAACGAGTGTGAGTATGTATGAAGATGAGTGCAAAGTTCGGCGATCCGAATGCGGGGTTAACATGTAACCGTTACGAACTGTAGGACATGGGAAAACCTGGCTTGCGTCATCAGACCAAGCGGGATAACGACTCTAGGTTGGTGGTAGGTGTGAGGGGATGGACTACCCACGCCATTGTGAGGGACCGGACGGTGAAGGTAGTGAGCGCGCAGTGTCGGGGTGGTGTTGGGACTTCTTTTTCTTGCCCTCCGAAATTTTGGTTTTTCTTTTTGAAATCCTGCCTTCGTAATCTTGGACTTTTTGGAAGATTCTGTGATCTCCTTCCTCTTCTCTTATAATGCCCCTTTTCCTTCTTTCTCTTTTTCCATGGATGAGGCCACATATGATGGTTGTGGGTCAATCGTCTCAACTTGCATGCATAATCTTTGTTCATGATATGGAGATCAGATGATTAGGGGATGGATGCATGAGAAGTCTTAACCTATAGGAATCAGGGAAAACAGCCGAGTTGGTCGTCTCATGTCGCTTTCTTCACGTTATGAACGAACCATATGTTTATGTGGCCATGTTGCAGGTGGCCGTTGAGACGGTCAGCTGCGCATGCACACATACGAAGAATCCGTCCACATCAGGGTTATATCTGTAATGTTTTTATATCTCTGATTCTGCCAAAACATGACCATATTGGTGTGAGTTCGTAGCATGGAGTTCGGCGTCCGCTTATGAGTAACCGATCACGAGTGCTTGAGGGATTGTGAATATTGGGAAAACGAGTACTTCTCTCGCCACCAGCAATTGAGATTCCCCGCCTTCACGCATCAGACGAGAGAAGAACGTTTATGCAAGTGGGATATCCAACAGGCTCTGGACCACAGTCCTTGACCCACGCAACATCCCGACACGCATAAACTTCAAGTGTTCATGAAGTCGGGATTTGTGGTTATTGAAACTGAATTCCCTCCTCACTATCTTCTCCGCCCCTACCATAATCTAATTGTGTCAGGTGATTGTAAAAGGAGCAGACCGCTTGCCTTGAATGCATTTTTTCGGATTCTAACGTGAGTTTCATTCTCATTTGGTACACTTTGTGGGACGTGAGATTTGCTCCTGTTGTTACTGAACGTGCTTCTCGCTACCATCATATTTCTTGATCGCGCTCTTCGCGGTGGTCACATACATCATGTAGTTCGTCTTTGCGGTGCTCCTCTTAATGGAGGTGTCGAGCGCATCGGTCCCGCAGGGGGACCCTCCCAACTGCGTCACGCAAGATTTAGTAGGACGTCTCGCAGAGCGTTGCCACTCTGCCCAAGTGCGCCAGGTGCACCTCTCATGAACCCCTACGATAGAATAGGGTCACTCGAGTCACAACTTACCTCCACCTGCGCAGGTTGTCACCATCCCTTAGGTTGGCGTATCCCCTCCGAGTGACCGAACTATGTACGAAAGATTTTCGTATGCAATTGGAAAGGCTGCCCAACCGAGGGTGTTTCTCGCTCGTTGTAACATAGTGCGTACGAGCGGTTAACACTTGAATCGAACCCGTGCGTGAACCGTTGCTTGAGGCACTAATCTCTCAAGCGCGATCCCACACCGGTCGATTAGGACGACCAATCTAACCACGCGACACAGTTATCAATGAAAACTTAGGTCCATAAGCAAACCACTCCTAGTCCATTTTACAAATGTTTCGTCCCATAACTTGTCCAGTGTAAGAATTTCGGGTGTGGTGAGCACAAAAATGCATAAGATGGACGCACGCGTGAGAGAATCCAGAACATTCAACTATACGTACTCACACAATCTATGTCATGATGACGCTTTATGCTTTACCCATAATCATGTAGCACTCCACAGGTTTCAGCATTACGCATGACACTCAAGTGTCAGAAACGACAAATTGAGAAGAAAATATACTTCACGATGTAGAACAGTTGAAAGATAAGTCGTTCAACCATCGAGGCGTCTCTGACCTTTAGCAGCGCGCTATGATGGGCAAAGCGCAATGTTCGGCGCACTGCGAAAACCCTTTTGTGCTTAACAGAAACTTGAAATATCATGGAAAAAGGTCATGAATTTCAAGTTCAAGACCAATGTTCAACTAATTAATTCATACGATCAACCTCACAAACATTAAACGGTTTGGACATCAACATTCACACAATACACAAACAATCAGTAAGATTCAAACCATCACCCTTCATGCATACATGTGACTACACAAAATTTGAACAACAACATCTCACACATTAAGGGAATCATTTTTTACCATTCCCTACAACTCATACGTCGTCTTACCCATACAAACTACAACAATTTTTCATCACCTCACAACAAAGATGCTTAGTCTTTAAAAATTGTCATTTAGAAACTTTAAGAAGTTTGGGTGAAAATCACAAGAAATATGTAAAACCGACGGGGGTTAAAGTTTTAGGGTGAGGTGGAGAAACATATGTAAACTTGTGTTGTAAACTGACCTTTCATTGAATGTTAACAGAAGAATGATGATCCTCGAAGGATCAGGCTGAAACTAGTCAAACCTTCGACTTAACATTGATCTGCACCACAACACATGCCAAAAAACCAGTGCCTCTCCTAAAAAATGGAAAGTAAGTTCCGCACTAACTTAAACTGTTGTACCAATCCTTCTTGACTACGTCGTCAATCGACAAATGAGATCTTTAAAAATTTTAGCATCATCTTCCGTAGATCGATAAACTTTACCAACTTTTTTTTTGACAGAAAATAAACCGATTCCTCAATTTGCATGAAATTCCGGCAGCGCTTCCTGTAGAAAAAATATATTTCCGAAATTTCTACGGTCTAAGAAAATACTTATTCTCTCAGATTTATAAAACTTTCGGTAACGCTTCCTGTAGGAGAAGTCAACTATCAAGATTTGTACAAAGTTCAAAATGCAAAGCAAAATACAATTATGCTTGTCACTAACTCCTGAGACTTAGATAATAGTTAGAATTAGAGATAGATTACGCAATACCTTTTTGAAGATAGTATCGTGAGCTACCACTAGTCCTAACCTTCAATAGGGCCATTCCTATCTCGTCTCAAACTTCCCTGCCATCTTCCATTCCAACCCGCTTATACTTCCAGCACTCGGTGAACATTTAAAGCGACTAAGCTATCAAAAGATGGTCGAAAAAATAACCTACAAAGCACACACAAGTAACTACAATAACACTTCTCACCAAACTCTCAAGTTGTTTATCAGATTATGAATCATAATTCATTTTGCCTCTTAATTAAATTAAATCTTTATATCTCTTTCTCACTTATGATGTAGGGTTAAATTGCCTTATCCTAAGCGTACGTTCAACCTGCTTTAAATAATACTATATAAAACTATATGACTAAACGCCTCATCCTAGAGGTATGTCTAGTCACATGTAGACACTAGACATAAAGTGTACCACTAACTTAAAGTCGCCCATCCTGGCGTACGCTTAACCAATTTTATAAATTGACATAAGACATATAACTATACTGCCCCACAACTTAAAAAAATTGGGGAGTCTCCAATATCACTATTTTTTTTTTCATTCCTAAGAATATGACAGATATGCATAAAACCCCTTCGAAAGACCCAACAGATAGAAGGGGGGAAATGCAACTAAGTCATGGCATGTCATAATTCAAACACTCATAAAAAAATAAACCCCACCTACAAACCAACTGATGAGAAAGATAAAGTTGCAAAGCATCACAATAACATTCGTGCAATGTTGAACCATCAGTACATCGGTCTCGGGGCAAAAACCCTGACAATGGTATTTGCTCAAAACTTTCTATGTCATACACTGTCCAATGAATGATAGGGTTTATACTTAATATGATAACGAGAATTGTCAGAAGGTTGTCCTAACTTATCTTGTAACCCTTGCGCCTTGAATTTAGCATCTTACATTCAATAAATTTTGGTAAGGATCGAACTCACGGTTCGCCGTCCCCGTGATTAGCAACGCGTGCGAGGGCGAATCTTACTTTTTTTTTAGTAAAAACGCGTGGCCGGAAGGTCAGCCAATCTAGAGTCTTCACGACGAAAGAAGGTCGACCCTAAAGCTTACGCGGTCGATGGTTAAACATGTGGGCTATAAATTATTATTGTTATTAATATTATTATTATTATTATTAGCAGTAGTAGTACTATTAGTAGTAGTAGTAGTAGTAGTAGTAGTAGTAGTAGTAATAGTATTTATGTCATAGGAAACAGGCAACGTTCGGGTCCACATAGCGTTTAACAAAGCGTCTCGTATACTTTGGCAAAACAAACAAACGACATCGGTTTACCTACCTCTGCGACTACATGTAAAAACTTTCGCATGTGAGTCAGTAGCTCGGTAGGGATACAACCCCAAGGGTGGTGACAACCCTGTAGGGAAGATAAGTTGTGCCCCATGAAAATATAGCTTGTCGTAGAGAACCGTGGGAAGTACGGTTGGCGCACCCAGCTAGAGCAGGAAAGGAACAACGCGACTTTGCCAATCTCGACGACTCAGGTGATTTCTTCTGACGCCAAGTTGTCTATTCTTAAGTTTCATTTAACTTCTGCGTGATGTAGCTGGGAGGGCTCTCGCCATTTGCGAAAAATGCGGAAGTCGATGTGCTCGACACCGGGACCTTAAGGTGCGTTGTTACGTACCAAGCTTTGCTGAACCGGAAACCATACATTTGTTTTCTTTATTGATTGACACCATCAGCATTGTGGAACAACAGACCCAATGTGCTAATTTTTTGGATGACAGACGAGTTCAATTTTGACAAGGTTTGAGTTGTGTACTAGCGGTTGAGCACAATCGAATTCAGGAAGCCCAACCGACAATGCACAACGGGTACGAGTGTACGGCTCACCAAGTTTCTCAAAGCACAGGTCGCACAACATATGCATTATGAAACCCTCGTATGAGAATGGATGAGTCAGGATAATGGAAAAAAATTCCCCTCCTGAGGGTTTCAATCTATAACTTCTGCCAAGGATATAGCAACTGATCTTTACATAAAGAAACAAGCACGATTGAATTGAACGGAAAAAGTATTGAAAACATATTCAATGAATTTTGATTATGGATTTATGAAAAAAATTATAATTTGAGTGGATTAAATTATAAGGTATAAATTTCTAAGGATCCACTATCCTGAGATTTCGATGGCTGCTCTTCCAAACCTTTGGGGTTGGGTAGAGACAGGGTTGTCGAGCCCCGGCCCCGGGGCCCCGGCGGGGGTGCGGGAATCCGGGGGTGGGCACCCTTGACCCAGGCTCCGGACCCGACCCCCCCCCCCAAAAAAAAAAATAAAATAAAAAAATACAGAGGCGTGCGCAGCGGCGGCCTGCACCCCCTGGGCCGAACTGCAAAAAATGCAGTTTTGGCCTCACCTCGGGCCCCACCTGGGGCTACACGCACCCCTGGTGAGCCCGGGGTGGCCCTGGGCGCGGGGCCGGGGAGGGACTAAATGGGGTGCGGGGCCGGGGATGGCTCGGAGTGGGGGCGGGGTGCGGGGTCGGGGCTAGGGATTTCGAGAGG
>BFEA01000031.1:3783668-3803215 GCA_003427395.1 Chara braunii
GAAACCCCCACCCCGACTTGGGCCCCGAGGATCCCCGTGTGACAACACGGAGTAAAGAGCGTTTTGAAAACATCTTAAAGATACAACTTACTTTCATTGTAGCCAAATTTCCTGTTTTTATTAATATTATATTTGTTTTAGAGTCTGTTGTACGTTTGCGTTATAAACATTAGTGAATTATTAATTTGAAAGATAGGGAATGATGAGCAAGTACTTGTTCCGCATCAATTTCGACTCAAACTTGAGTGATAAGCCACGTGGAGGGGAGCTCAGTTACTACTCCAGTGCAAATTAAACCATATGCCCCAAATTTTTGCAACTCTTTGGAATTATGTACTATAATGCAAGGTTACATATAGCAAGGGTAATCACATAACTTATAATTGAGTTCTTTTTCATTTTTTATTTTATAATATCGAACTAATCAATGTTATAGCGAAAAGGTTTTTTCCTTTTAAACCACTACTCCCCCGCCGTCATAAATTCAAGGGATTAGTAGCGCAGGTTCATAAGGACACCCGATAGCACAATCGAGAGGACCGACGGAGTGGCAAAAATAAAAAATACATTAAATTGTCGCCGTGATTTATGTTGTGGTTGAAACATTAAAAAAAAAAAAAAATCATGGAAAGATCGTGACCAAATCTACAAACCCTCTAATTTTCATAGGTTAAAAGTTACTCTTCTGAGGTCAAAAAATCACAAAATTTGGGGTACGTTTTCCGTTGGCCCACACATGGTAGAGTGGCAGAAATAAAAAATGCAACGAATCGCCATAAAAATTATTTTGCGATCTAAAATATATGTATACAGGGTTGCTGGTGTGGCGACGCATTCGGTAGTTCGGCCGAACACAGACCAAAAAAAAAAAAAAAAAAAAAAAAAAATCCAAAAAATTTGAAAACAGTATATGTTATGCAGAAGAATAAACGAAACAACATTTGCTTCATCATTACATCCAAATTATTAACCAAATTTGAAATAAAAATCAAATACTAAAAATAAATAATAATAATAAAAAATATAAAAATAAAACGAGAATGAAATTATTGAGTGGGCGAGCACGTTTTTGACACCGCCATGTTTAGCGATTTTTTTTTTTTTTTTTTTTTTTGTGAAAAATGCCATGAAAATTTATATATATGTATCTTATATAATAAAGAATCTACAAATAAATTAAAAAAATTGTATAGCACAGCGAACGTGTTTGCACCCCTCCATGTTCGCGCGTTCGCGTGAACAGGTTGCGAACATATTTTTTTTTTCGTAAAAAAAAAACAAACAAAAAAATAAATTTCGGTTTTTTATTTTAACTCATGTTTGGCTGAGAATTCAAACATGAATCCAAGGCAAAAGTTGCTTGTTTTATTATTTTACATAACATTTATTTTTTCAGAATTTTTTGAGAACTTTGTTTTTTTTTTTTTTAAATATTTTTTATGTTCGCCTTCGGAGGGTTTTGGGCGCTTGTTCGCGTTCGGGCGAACATGTTCGCGTTCTCCTCCGAACGCGAACACGGTGCTACGTAGTAAAAAAATAACAATTTTTTTCATGCCCCGAAATAAAGCAAAAACAAAAAGTGAAAAGAGAAAAAAAACAAACTAGTGAGTGGGCAAACAAGTTTTGACACCACCGTCTTTCTCATTTTGTTTTGGCTGCACAGAACGGATTCAAAATTAAGAGGGAGATACCTTACATTACAAAGAACTCACAAAAAACAATTAAAAAAAATAATAAAAAAATCTAGGTCCCAAACTATTTTTTTGCGGGGTCCAAAACCCTTCAGGTTCGGGCCCCGTACAGGGACCCAAATGCTCGATCGTTCAGGGGTCAGCTTAGGGTCCTCCATACGTTCAGCCTGATAACCTTGTATGTACATATATTTTTAATAATTTTTTTTTTTTTAAATAACAATTTTATCTACAGGATCTCAAATTTTATGTTTTTCTATCAATTCTTCTGAGCCGAAAAGTCACTAAAGTCGGTGCTTGAAAATTGCGGGAATGGACCGACGTGTGCTTGTCGGTCGCCGTTGCTCGTAACACCTGGTTCATATGGCCTAGAAGGAATTTCCGACGTCGAGGGTAGTGGTTGGTTAAATAGCCTATTTGAATCTACCCTTAAAATTGAGGGCGTGAGAGGAGCAACCATTACTAATGACTACAAAGAATATTATAATTATTTCAAATTATCAAAAATTTCATGGAAGCAGGGTGACCGACATTCAGGATGGGTCAAACGCTCGAACGTACGGGACCCCTTGGGGATGCGGTCGGTCGTTCAGGCCAAACGCGAAAAAAAATAAAAAATAAAAAATCCTAGGCTACTAGAGTGGCTCAGGTCCACTTGCCCGCACAGACCAAAAAGAAAAAAAAGAAAAAAAAACATTTTTTAAAATATATTGAAAATTTGGTAAAGAATTTCGATGTGACCATGAGGTAAACGTTGTTCAGTTTATTTTTATGCATAACATAGTCCTTGCAAGGTCGGTCCGCCCGGGAAGATAGGGCGACCCAAACCGCCCAGGCGGTAGCCCCAGAGAAATCTGAAAAAACAAAATGTTATGAAGAAAAATAAAATAAACATTTGTCTGAGCATTACATCTAGATTCCTTACCAAAATAAAAAAATTATACAGAAATTAATAATAAAAAATAAAAAAAATAAAAAAATAAAAAATAATTAAAATTAGTGACCGAGCGAGCACATTTTCGACACCGCCATCTTTCACGATTTTTTTTTTTTTTTTTTGCCATAGCCAAATGCCCTGAAAATTTATAGATGTGTACTTCACATAATAAAAAACTCATCTAAAAATTATCAAAAAATGTTAAATGTTTTTAGGCCTCGTAATAAAGTGGGAACATAGAGTAAAAAGTAAAAAAACAAACAAAATTGTAAGGAGTGGGCGAGCACGTTTTCACACCGCCATCTTTGGCAATTTTTAATTTGTATTTGGCTTCGCAAAACGACTTCAAAATTTATAGGCATGTACTTCACATCATAGAGAACTCACAAAAAAAACATCAGAAAAAAAAAATGTAGGTCCTGAAATAATTTTTGGCGGGGGCCGAATGCCATCGGGTTCGAACCCCGAACGGGACCCGAACGCTCGTACGTACGGAGGTCGACTCGGGGACCTCCTTACGTAAGTGTGACGAGCAACCTCACGCCCTGTGCTGCTTTCCGTTCGCAGTGTTGAGGGTGCGGAAAGGAGGCCCCGAAAAACAGCAAGATGGGGTGTGCCAAGGAGTTTTTGAAAAATTGAGTGTGGGGACAAAGACAAAACTGAAATCCCTCGTGTTGGTCTGATGAAGTGAGCGATTTGGCGGGTTTCGGAGCACGCTGATTCGCGGTGCGGAGAAGTTTTGGATTCAATCCAAAAAGTGTTGTCGGACTTCCCACCTGGCCACAACTCTTCGTATGGAGTGGAAGGGAGCGGGCACGTGTTTAGTATCCCGTTTTCGCACTAGTTCCCGACGTCGCACGCTACACTACTCTGAATCCGACGTGAATGGTCTCAATCGCGTGGCCCTTTCCTTGTGCTCGTCCTCGTTCTGCGTTCGGTAATGGAACCCCTTCGACTAGTAGTGATCGAGACGTTGACAATCAGTACACAAGGTGTTAGGCCAATGGGGTGCTACTGCCGACCACGGGATGACGATTAATTCGTTAAAGGGTAGTAGTAGCGAGTACGGCGGGAAGTGCGCATCCACAATGACAAACCCGGCGTGCGCATCCACAATGACAAACCCAGAGCACTGATTTTCATGAGGGAAATAATACTGCCGACCGATCTTTGCAACGGCTTCTCGTATGTCCCACTCTTAGATACGCGTCCTATCCTCGTTATACGGGAAGGGGCGGAGAGGGGATACGGGAGGCTGTCGCCTAGTCGGGGTTGAGTCCGTTAGTCCACATGGCACACAATCGGAAATAATTTAACCACTCATCACGTGCATGGAATCAAAGCAATCCAATCGGAAGTGCCGGTCAGGAGAAACAGAGAGTGCAGGAAAAGGAAAAGAAGGCTCAAGTGTGGCGAGACGCGGTCGCTATTTTGTACTTAGATCGTGCGTCGCATATGTACTCGCAACATTCCTTCGACAATTACAAATCAAAGCATTCTTGCATTTTTAAATCCCGGCAACATTGCCCCTGCTATCGACTCGCCCTAATCAAGATGGGTTTCGTACCCGTTCACTCTCATCTCTCGTGCATGCATTCACTGTGGAAGGTGCGAAAATGACAATCATGCAATTTCCCAATAAGGTTGACGTTAAGGGAAGAATCCTTGGTGGTCGATACACGCACATCCACCGTTCACACGAGAAAATTCAATAGCAAGGGGGACTACCAAGGAAACTAATGGAAGAGTTCCGGAAGAAACCATTTTAACACAGTCATCACCCTCATTCCATCACACGCCAACTCTTGGCTTATTACATATAACCATCCACAATCGAAGGAAGAAAAGAGAAGGAGGAATCAAGATCAGAGGGAAAGAAAATTACACAGAGATCGAGGGAGGGAAAGAAGGTTCGGCTTTACCGCCGCAAAGTCACACCAAGGAATAGATTCACAACCAAGAGGGCGCACTCGCCATCAAATTCCAACACGGCCCCGGGCCAGTCATACACTCAACTCAGATCACCTATCCGCATTCTGACACCGACGATCCCGACCGTCACGAGTCATCCTCCACCACTGCGATCGTCACCCCGCCAACTTAGTCTCGACGTGGCTTGCCCGGATCCCACAGTCCTTCGTGGCGACCTAGCGCACCGCCAACCAGTCTACAGTCCGCTCGTCAGGACTTTTCGATTCGCACCGTACACATCACCTAGCCACTACTTCCCGGAAGCTGGCCGATGAGTTGAGAGAGAGTTTTGCGGGGGCGCCGGCGGAATTTGTAGTTGCGAGAAGTGAGAGAGATGCGGAGAAGGGTGAAGGGCGAGGCAGAGGAGGGCAAAGGAGAGTTTGCAAGTAGCCACCCATCGAAAGCCATGTTGATCCTCCTAACTCGACCTCAGCCAATCAGAATCGTCCTGCAGTAAGAATTTATACGACGCTTCTCCTTGGTTAGGTGGGGAGAGAATCTCGACCGGGTTTTCGAGCGCGGATTTTCGAGCGGGAAGAAGAGGAGCACGAAGGATAGCATGAAACGGGTCCAAGATTCAAATGATCAAGAAGGATAAAAAAAAAGGGCGCGCGTTGAGGAAGGGGAGGGAAAAGCAGTTACGGGGGGCAGGGGCGAGAAAGCGTGTGCGCGCGAAGAAGGATGGTGAGAGCGTGTGCGCGCGAAGAAGGATGGTGAGAGGAACGCAAGGGAGGAAGGAGGAGGGAGCTTGCTTGCATGGCGCCGGTCAGCAAGAGGGAAATGGGCACCAAAACAGTTGCAGTTTTTTCCAATCCTCACCTAATTCAAAATTGAAAGTACCATATCCACGCGAAAAACAGGCGCGGGAAAGAAAATCTTTCGTCGATCCATATTCATACAAGAGTTTCCCAGAGTTTTTAAGGTCGAGGCCGAGAACATTCGCTCGCAGAAGGTCGCACGATATTCTGATAATTCTGGGATCTCTAACTCCCGAGCCAAATTCCAAGCGCACGCGCAAAATTCCCATGCATTTTCACTATAAAAAAAAAAGGGAAAACTTTAAGGAGCTGACAGATTTCCGCAAGGTAGGGGAGGGGGGGGTCAGGCTGTACATATCTGGCTGCAGGGAAAACAAAAAGGAAGGGGTCCGGAAGATGGCGCAGGTCCGGAAGCTAGTACGTCACACATGTGACGCGCAAGGGGTTCCAAAATTATGCGATCTCCTGATTGCATGCTACGGCGAAGAAGGAGAGAGGGGGATGAGAGGATGCATGAGGAACCAAGTGTATCAGGAGAGAGAATGTTCGCATCGAGCAGGTAATTGAGCCAGAGTTCATGTTGACGCCAACTTCAATTGCAACTTCTTCGTGAGTCTGCTGGCTCGAGCTGCTGGAACCGTTGGAGGTCGTCCAGGTGACGC
This sequence comes from Chara braunii, assembly GCA_003427395.1. Classification (NCBI taxonomy): domain Eukaryota; kingdom Viridiplantae; phylum Streptophyta; class Charophyceae; order Charales; family Characeae; genus Chara; species Chara braunii. The sequence continues at coordinate 3,789,688 of BFEA01000031.1, forward strand.
CATCATCGTTCGCGGATCCTCCATGTACTCTGCACCCTGGCCTTGTTATTGGAAATCCGCCCGGCGCTAGTCGACAAGGAGGGGATGATGGAGGGGTCGGGGCCATTCGGGTGGGAGCGGAGGGAAATAATCCTCTGCTTCATCACCGAGATCGACAAAATGTACGATCCGATGTGCGCGGGGGAAACAGTGATTGGGTCGAGACAGGGAAAGGAGGTAATCGGGATATAGGGAGGGAATAGTACGGAGGACGTTATCCCTTAAGGACTCGTAGTCCTCCATAGCACGGAAGGTGCCGGAAATGAAACAGTTCAACTCCATGTGGTTGGACTGTGTCCAGGCAACACTAAAGAGAAGGATATTGAGAGGGAAGGAGGGGGATTGATGGGGGAAGACCGTGCAAAGGAGGCGAGCGGCGAAGTGGTGGCAGAAGAAGCCACTGGAGAAGACGCGATAGTTAAGGGGGAATTCGAGGTGGGGGAGAGGTCGGAAGTGCAGGAAATCAAGGGGGCGGCGGTAGACGGGACGAGGACGGTATGTCCGGGCCGGGAGGAGGACGGGGGCGAAGCCCGGAGGGGGCGGAAGAGGCCGGAGAAGGTGAGTGAGGGAGGCGGCGCTGCGGGAGGCCGCCGCGCCATATGCCGGCTAACAACGTCCGAGGGGGCAGCGGGATTCAGGGCCAATCCTCCTTGAGCGATCGGCGGTGCTTGTACAGCTTCCCGGGGTTCAGGCGCTGATGCCTCTCCTTCTTCCTTGGAAGTCGACTGGGCTACTGGCTCCTCCTCTTCCGATAGTCCAGCCATGGCTATCCGACCTGGATCGTCGTCTGATGGCAATTCTCCGTTCTCCCGATGCGCTTGCCGAAACTCGTTGAAATCGGAGTTATCGGGTGCAAGCTCGTCCAAGTCCAAGTAACACCAAGCCGTCGGATCGTGATCGCTTAGATACTGTCCGTAATCCTCCGTACAATTTGCCCAGATTACGGTTGGCGTGAACTTTCGTTCCAGAGTTTCGGGTCCCGCCTGCTTCGGATCGCTAGGATTGTAGGAGATGATGTCCGTCGGTAGATCGTCGACGAGCTGTAACAAGAAGGTGAGGAGCTCGTAGGCGACCGTGGCTCGTCCTCCCTTGGCAATCTATCCACACAACAATCCTACCAACGTACCGTCGGTATCGGACTCTTTCGGCCACAGCTGCGCGAGCACCAACGAGATCTCGTGAGAGTGCTCAAGTTCCCGATTGTTATCGTATCGTGACCAGTGGCACCTGACCGTGAGCATACACACACTAATCGTTGCGAACTCAGACCACTTGCGAAAGTAGGTAGAACTGAATGGAAGGGTGGAGGAGGGGCGGACTTCTAGAGTGAGGAGAGGGTTTGCCCAGGATGGCCAGATGATCGGGAGGTCGGAGGGGAGAGAGAAGGTGGAGAACTGATTCATCGGCGCTCGGGATAGGGATGGAGATGGGGAAGAGGGCGAGGGGGGCGGTCAGTGGCGCTGGTCCGGAGAGAGAAGGTGTCGATACAACCGGTCCCCACTACTTGTCGTCCTGGCTGGGCAAGTCGCTGCCGCCAATCAACTGCCAACTCTTGTCCCCACCAGTAATGGTCAGTCACTACTGCGTCGCGCCACTGCACACCGATAGCACACAAATCGCTGCTGAAGGCTACTACCATCGTCACGTTGCTCTGAGTCGGCCGCGAAAGGCGCCGAACTCCCAAAGCTTTCGCTAAGATGACCGCCGAACCTCGATCGATTGATATGGTGATCTCCACGGCGGCACACCAAGCTCCGTCGCCAAAGAGTTGCGCAAATCGGAGAGTATCGAGACTAAGACGGGGATGCGCGACTTGGCGGAATCGCAAAAGGGTTCGAGGTTGAAGAAGCTGAGCAGGGATGGGTGGCTCAATGATAAAGCTCATGGCGAAGGTGAGGGGGAGGTAGATGCAGACGAAGGAGAGGAAACGAGTTCCTCGTTTACGTCAGATGAAGAAGAGAGAGATGGCTTAAGATTCTCAGAAGGAGGGAGAGGACGAAGGTAGGAAGTGTGGCGGACAATGGGAAGGGAACTATGGCTGGCGCTGGCTTCGGGCGCGATGCGCACCGTATTAGCTCCGTTGGGACCGAGTTGTACGACGCGGAAACAGCCAAAAAACTTGGGAGCGAGTTTGCGGTCGCGTGCACATTTGCATACCTGCACCAGATCCCCTAACTTATATTGGTGTTGTGGGCCCGCATTCCCGTTCCGGGCCTCGTAACTACGGACCTGCCTACCGTGGCCTAGTTCGGTCATTGTCTGCCTTTTCCTGGCCAGCTTAGGAACGACCCTTTCCATTAAATTCGCATATCTCTTGGTTTTGGCCTTAAGGGCCGCACGCGTGTCCCGTCCCCCTTTATCGACAATTTCTGTGGTACCTCGATTGTCGACACATGGGAGGCTATTGGTTCGGAGCTGGAAGGGGGTGAACCCTGTGGACTCATGACGGGTGGCTCGGTGAATTCCGACGATTTGATAGACTATCTCGGGCCACGGACGCGTGTCGTGGGCCGCTAAGTTCTTACGGAGGGCAGTCTTAATCATGCGATTCACATTCTCTGCCAGCCCATTCGATTGGGAAACATGGGGGGCAGTGTGTCGGAGCGTAACGCCACGACGCACTAGTAATTCCTCTACCTCACCTTTAAATTCCGATCCATTGTCGGTTAGAATCTTTTATGTATCTAGGTGGGTATTGAGGAACCGGTCGATGTATGTCGCCATCTGTGAGGCCTTTCGGGTTCTACACGGATAGACTTCGATGTATTTCGAGAATGATTGATTAAAACCAAGAGAATGGAGTATTCACAACGATTGGGACCAGGTGGCACATCTATATCAGTTGTGTCCATACTGACTCGTTGGAACGGTCGTTCTACTTCTGCAGGGACTATCGTGTTTGGCCCACGGAGGGGCGCGCGGTCGGCAGCACAGACTAGACAGTTAGCGACCACGTGCCTCACATCGTCACGGATATTAGACCAGAACCATCGATTTTGGTTGATCGTTGCCTCGGTGACACGTATCGCGAAATGAGCGGCCTAATCCTCGTGCGCGGACCTCGTCCAGTCATATCTCTAAAAAGGTTGGGGAACCGTCAACCATAGCCCTGATCCGTCAATCTTGCATTTTTCGAAAGGTCCGTTGATCCATCGGTAGTCTCCGGATCTTTCGGTAGTCCAACGTTTGTCATGCTTGGTGAGATGATCCAATGAAAGGCCTGCTAATTTAGCTAATACGATTTTATCTGTCCATACCTCCGCTCGTCGGTATTTCTCGTCGTATTCAGGGCCGTCCGTTCGGGCAGCCTCGAATCGAACCTCCATAGGGATTTTGTTCGTCCTACATAGGGGCCTTCTCCATTCCTTACTAGTTGTTCGATATCGAACGCACACACCGTGCGCACGATTAACATACGTGGCACAATTCACACAATCGGCAAATCTAGATTCGAAGGGGTAACAGTTTACTCCGTAAACTCGTGAAATGCACGTGCAAAAATAATAAAATTTGTCCGGGAGAGTGGCGAGAAAGTTCGAATGGGCAAGGGGATCAGAAGAGGTGGGAGAGACTGAGTCAGGGGGAGTTTCCATCATTCCGAGAGACGAGAATCGGAGAGGGAGGAGAGGTAGGGTCGGGTACACGTGTCCACTTAGCCGATCTCCACTTATCCGTATCGAGGCTCGTTCGTCGGTTCCGGGTCGCGTCAGGGGTCACTTCCTCAATCCTTGGCACCTTGTCAGGACGGTGAAGTCGTGTCAGTCCGTCTGCGTTGCCGTGTTTTTCTTGTTTCCGATGACGGATGTCAAAATCCATGCTCTGCAGTATGGTGGCCCATTGCCCGATCATACCCGAGTAATCCTTGGACTTCTTCAGCACTAACAGCGGTTCGTGGTCGGTTACCAGCGTAAATCTTCGGCCATACAAATGTGTTCGGAAGTGACCGATCCCCCACAGTGCAAACCCCTTGATGAACCTTCGATAGTACGATGCCAAACCCAAAAAGGTGCGGACTTGCATTATAGACGTTGGTACCGGTGCGTCTCTCACAGCTGTCACCTTCTTGGGCTCCGACTGTAGCCCTTGGTTCGTAACGACGTGGCCGAGGAAGGCGATCTCCGTGAGGAAAAATTGGCACTTCTCAATCGCCACTTTGAATCCTGCGTCCTTCAATGCGTGCAGTGTCAATTCGATGTGCTGCACATGTCCTTCATAGGGAGTAGAAAAGACAAGGATATCATTCATATACACAATCACACAGTAGTTGATTATGCTCTGCGTCAGCCGCGTTTTTCGCACGAAGTTTTGGAAAGCCATATTCATCGCGCGTTGAAACGTGGCTGGGGCATTGCAAATCCCCATCGGGCATCTGACCCATTGCCAAGTTCATTCGAAAAGAATGAACGCCGTTTTCGGGCGGTCTTCTTTTCGAACCAGAAGATGGTGGAATCCATGTCGAATATCAAATTTACTAAAGAATCGAGCACCCGTGATAGCATCCAACAACTCATCAATCCTGGGAAGAGGATACGCATCCTTGATCGTGATATCATTCAGCTTTCGGTAATCGATGCAAATGCAAATCCCTCCTGCTTTTTTCGGCACAATCACAACTGGAAACGACCACGGTCCGATAGTGAGTTTGATCCAACCATTAGCTTCGAACTCCTTAATCCTTTTGAATGCGGCTGCTCTTTGAGTCGGCGAGTACCGATAAGGAGCGCAGATAATTGGCGGATGATCCCCCGCAAGGATCGCATGCTCGATCACAGTAGATAACCCAATATCACTGTCATCCACACTCAATACTTCAGCATAGCCATGCAGCACATCAATCAGGGATCCTCAGATATCTCTGGGGACATGACTGAGGACGATGATCACTGCATTGTTCGTGATGTTCAGGGGCGTTTCAATCCAATCCATCTTTGGTGATCTCCTGTCATGCACACTGGAAAACATGGAACTACTGGTTCAGACCGAGAAGATAGTAACAATCATTTGGGATTCAGCCGGGCTAATCATTTCATCCCCTTGACCTCAGCGTCGGTTTCAGAATCAACGATACTTTTGGCTATTTCTACTCATTTTAGATCCGTCATTTCCTGCATAAGATCCGAAATGTCTGTTGTCGGAGCTTCTGCCTCTTCCTTAATTAAGGCGATCATGGCTCCTTGCGTGAGTAGTGATCTTGGGGGGGAGACAGAGAGATCCAGGTAGCAGTTCATCTGTTGATACCTAGCCCGGAGTGAAAGCGTGCTCTCGTATAATGTGCGAGGGGGTTCCAAAATGTCACCATATCAGAAATCTGCAAGATCGATTCTCCCAAAAATGTCGTAGACGGAATCCGTATTTCTGTGGGTAGAGAGCGGTTGGGCTCGCTATTTTCCGAGCCTAGATGGAATGTTTGAGTAGTTGCGGGGATCATCCGAAATTCTTCTTTCGCCTCGTAATCGAATATTTCAACTAATTGCTTTCATTCATTATCGCTGGGCATAACGCTTAGTTCTTTCTCATGATCGCGTTCATTGAACTCGTCTTCCCACGCAGGGGGTTGTTCGTCATCAGGGTTCGGAAAAGACTTCTCCAGATTCCGAATCATTCCTATCCAGTCGATACTGGGATATCTTCTTGGTGATCGAGTAGAGATTCGAAGAGGAAGCGTTTGGGGTTTTCCTCCCGTCTGAGTTGTTTGTAATCAAAATGGATTCGTACGCCCACAGCCATCGCCCATGGCAGTCCTAACAATATTGAATAAGAATGCATGTCAATGACCAACGCGTTAACCAATACATGCACTCGTCCCACCTTGATCGCAACATTCTCGATGATCCCTACGATGTTCATGGCTTCCTCATCGACCGAGACATAGTTGTCCTTCCTTGGGATGAAATTCAGTCGTCGAGTCTTTCGGACTGTGTTCAAGGAGATGGCTACTGCTGATGATCCAGTGCAATCAGCGCATCGAATGGTTTGCCCCAGACTTCACAATCACATTCCGAATTGAAAACCCATTGAAATTGGTTGTCTGTTTTTTATTTCTTGTTTAGCGAAAACGATTGTACACGCACAAAGTGATCTTTCTCAGCGTAAGAGATGGTGGCGATCCTCTCTGTTTCCGGTGCACTCAATTCGACTGTGAGGGGAGGATTAGCTTCGCTTTCGTCTTCTTGCATTTTCTTCAGCATACGCTGAACGCGCTGATAGGTAAAGCGCTTCCGATTCTTCTGACATTGCTGCAAAAGTTTGTCATTTGCAGCTTCGGATATAGTCAACAGGTGTCCTACAGGGATCGACACTCGAATATCCAACTGTTTGAGTGTCTGTAGGTGGTCGATTTCTCCTGTTTGGAACTGGGGTCCGGGTTCCGATGTACGTTCGACTCAATCGAGTTCTTCTTTGGAAGGTCGGATTGCTCCGATCAATCCAACCAACTGGAGGTACTCTGTAGGATCGACGATGTCCGCAGCCTCGGAAGAGGATCCTGACGTGGATGCGCCTGGATCGGCCGAGGAGGATTGATCGGCGATGAACGGGGAAACTTCTCTTGCGTGTTCTAATACTGCGGCCACCCGACCTTGGTTCAAGGCTACTGGCGCGGCTGCAGGGGGCGGCTGATTACGTTTCGGCTGGGGGCATTCTCATGCGAAGTGCCCAGGTTGTTTACAGTTATAACATTCGATCCTCCTTGCTGGGTTAACCATCTGAAGGGGAGCAGCAGGATGGGCTGGTCACCCCGCAGGAGGAGCAGGAAGCAAAGGATACTGAGGGGGAATGGGCCGGGAAGAACTGGGATTAGCCTTCATGAGTTTGGTCATAATCTGTTCCAGTCGATCCATCCGGGAAGTCTGCATCTGGAGCAGGTTATTCATCCACTCAGACTGTTTAGTCGTAGCGGTATGGATCATCTGGTCCAGATGCAAGTTGGTGATGGGAACTGATCCGGCTTCTTGAGCCAAGACCGTGTTCACAGGCACCACTTTCGGAGGGAAAGGCGATTTCGAAAGGGGCAGGGAGTGATACGGAAAAGGATATGGGGCGAGGCCGTCTTGGTAGTCATGATTGGGACGAGGGTAAAATCGTCATACGGCTCTGAGCCAGGATCGTCTCTTGGCCGCCACGTCTTGGATCGTGTCCGAAATATCTTCTTCTCCCTGACTAATATACTTACATGTGTCCAATAGATCCATCTCAAGGGCCTTGGCGATGATAACCGACAGTTGATTGGTCTTGGGAGGGACCTTTTTTTGCAATTTCGCATCAACACGGGATTGCGGAGGTGATCGATAAACAAATCCCGAGCTGCATTTGCTTCCCGTCCTGATTTGTCCAAGGCGGTCTGAAAACGATCCACGAAATCGGGTAGTGATTCCCCAGGTTCCTGCGGACGGGTCTTTAGTATGAACCAGGCAGCGTCTTCACTGACCGCGTCAAATCGTTCTAGGAATGCTCTCTTGAAAGTGTCCCAGTCTACCCATCTGTGCCTTCTAAACCAATCATGTGCAGTGTTTCGGAGTAACAGGGTGATGACGCGGGGAAGATCCTCAGCGCCATAGCCCTGTGCTTGCACGGCTTCAAGCCATGTCTCCGAGTGAGTGTAGTTAGGATAGAAGGGAAAGGAAGCGGGGATGATTACCATCACCCGAGGAGGTGCCCCATTAGCATCAACCATGGGCATTTCTATTCGGGGCTCGACTGATCTTTACCGAGTGACGGGAGGACTGAGGTGATGGGGTTGTTTAGCTGATCTTCCTCTCACCAGCTCGTCTCACTAACGTCAGAACCGACACGTGTCGGCTCCGATACCAACCTCACGCCCTGTGCTGCTTTCCGTTCGGAGTGTTGAGGGTGCGGAAAGGAGGCCCCGAAAAACAGCAAGATGGGGTGTGCCAAGGATTTTTGGAAAATTGAGTGTGGGGACACAGACAAAACTGAAATCCCCCGTGTTGGTCTGATGAAGTGAGCGATCTGGCAGGTTTCGGCGCGCGCGGATTCGCGGCGCGGAGAAGTTTTGAATGCAATCCAAAAAGTACTGTCGGACTTCCCACCTGGCCACGGCTCTTCGTTTGGAGTGGAAGGGAGCGGGCACGTGTTTAGTATCCCGTTTTCACACTAGTTCCCGACGTCGCACACTATACAACTCTGAATCGGACGTGGATGGTCTCAATTGCGTGGCCCTTTCGTGCTCGTCCTCGTTCCGCGTTCAGTAATGGAACCCCTTCGACTGGTAGTGATCGAGACGTTGGCAATCACTACACAAGGTGTTAGGCCAATGGGATGCCACTGCCTACCACGGGATGACGATTAATTCGTTAAAGGGTAGTAGTAGCAAGTACGGCGGGAAGTTCGTATCCACAGTGACACACCCGGCGCCTACAAACCCAGAGCACCGATTTTCAGGAGGGAAATAATACTGCCCACCGATCTTTACGACGACTTCTCGTATGTCCCACTCACAGATACGCGTCCTATCCTCGTTATACGGGAAGGGGCGGAGAGGGGATACGGGAGGTTGTCGCCTAATCGGGTTGAGTCCGTTAGTCCACATGGCACACAATCAGAAATAATTTGACCACTCATCACGTGCATGCAATCATAGCAATCCAATCGGAAGGGCCGGTCAGGAGAAACAGAGGGTGCGAGAAAAGGAAAAGAAGGCTCAAGTGTGGCGAGACGCAGTCACTATTTTGTACTTAGATCGTGCGTCACATATGTACTCGCAACATTCCTTCGACAATCACAAATCAAAGCATTCTTGCATTTCCAAATCCCAACAATATTGCCCCTGCTATCGACTCACCCTAATCAAGATGGGTTTCGTACCCATTCACTCTCATCTCCCGTGCATGCATTCACTGTGGAAGGTGCGAAAATGACAATCATGCAATTTCCCAATAAGGTTGACGTTAAGAGAAGAATCCTTGGTGGTCGATACACGCGCATCCACCGTTCACAAGACAAAATGGGGACTACCCAGGAAACTAATAGAAGAGTTCCGGAAGAAACCATTTTCATACAGTCATCACCCTCATTCCATCACACGCCAACTCTTGGCTTATTACATATAACCATCCGCAATCGAAGGAAGAAAAGAGAAGGAGGAATCAAAATTGGAGGGAAAGAAAATTACACAGAGATCGAGGGAGGGAAAGAAGGTTCGGCTTTACCGCCGCAAAGTCACACCAAGGAATAGATTCGCAACCAAGAGGGCGCACTCGCCATCGAATTCCAACATGGCCCCGGGTCAGTCATACACTTAACTCAGATCACCTATCCGCATTCTGACACCGACGATCCCGACCGTCACGAGTCATCCTCCACCACTGTGATCGTCACCCCGCCAACTTAGTCTCGACGTGGCTTGATCGGATCCCACAGTCCGTCGTGGCGACCTAGCGCACCGCCAGCCAGTCTACAGTCGGCTCGTCAGGACTTTCCGACTCGCACCGTACACATCACCTAACCACTACTTCCCGGAAGCTGGCCGATGAGTTGAGAGAGAGTTTTGCGGGGGCGCCGAGGGAATTTATAGTTGCGAAAAGGGAGAGAGATGCGGAAAAGGGTGAAGGGTGAGGAAGAGAAGGGCATAGGAGAGTTTGCAAAGCCAATCAGAATCGTCCTGCGGTAAGAACTTACACGGCGGTTCTCCTTGGTTAGGTGGAGAGAGAGAGTCGACTGGGTTTTTGAGCGCGGATTTTTGAGCGGGAAGAAGAGGAGCACGAAGGATAGCACGAAACGGGTCCAAGATTCAGATGATCAAGAAGGAGAAAGAAAAAGGGCATGCGGTGAGGAAGGGGAGGGAAAAGCAGTTACAGGGGGCGGGGGCGAAAAAACATGTGTGCGCGAAGAAGGATGGTGAGAGGAATAGAAGGGAGGAAGGAGGAGGGAGCTTGCTTGCATAGCGCCGGTCAGCAAGAGGGAAATGGGCACCAAAACAGTTACAGTTTTTTCCAAACCTAAGCTTATTCAAAATTGAAAGTACCATATCCGCGCGAAAAACAGGAGCGGGAAAGAAAATCTTCCATCGATCCATATTCGTACAAAAATTTCCCAGAGTTTTTAAGGTCGAGGCCGAGAACATTCGCGCGCGGAAGGTTGCGCGGTATTTCGATAATTTTGGGATCTCTAACTGATGAGCCAAATTCCAAGCGCACATGCGAAATTCCCATGCATTTTCACTAAAAAACAAAAAGGGGAAAGGAGCTGAGAGATTTCTGCAAGGTACCTTTAATCGAGCATAGACAGAGAGGGGAGGGGAGGGGAGGGGAGGGGAGGGGGGACTGTACACATCTGGCTGCAGGGAAAACAAAAAGGAAGGGGTCCGGAAGATGGCGCAGGTCCGGAAGCTAGTACGTCACATAGGGGCTGGTGACCCTGCATGAACGTATGAAAGTATCAAATGGTTGATGTCATGTCGGTTGGTGTTGAGTCTGTCTATAATCTTTTATTTTATAAGACATGACCATGGTGTGGAGCTGAGTTATCACTTTAGAAAAAAGGGTCAAATGAAGCAAAAAGGAGAGTGTGACTTGAACCAACCTGCAAAAAAACGTTTTGATGATATTGACAAAGTGTGAAAAACCAGCATTAAGTAGGTATGATTTATCCTTCATAAAATAAAAACTTTGTCATGTTGTGTACAACCATTTAAACCAATTGACTCAATTAATCAGAAACATTTATTTTCAATCCCTAAAACAGAAAGTGTTCTTGGTTTAAATAAATTTAATCTTACAGTGAAGTATTTGTCCAAGAACCTTGATATATATAATGATTGGAACAATTGTGGTTTAGAGAGGGTTCGGTATGTGACATGATAATAGACAACTGCACTACGGAGCGATTGATATGTCGAAAGACTTGAAAGAGTTCTTCTTCCTTCGTGTGGTATGGTTATGGATTCAACTGATTTAGCGGGGGTGATACTTTTATAGCTACCAATCTTATCGGTCGTAGGTTTAACTTGTTATTCATATTAATTATTTATTTTATCCGACACGTTAATCGCCCACTGAATTGTTTGAAGTTAAGTATTGGCTTGATACCAGTAGGTTGCAAATGATAGGGGTAATTAGTTTATATATAATCTCCTCTAAAAACATTTGCATTCCTTATAACCCGATGGAGCACGTATGAAAGTGAGAATACTTGTTTGTAAGTAAGATATGGAAAAAAAGATTCATCAAATATGCATTTACAAATAAAGGATTCTTCTGAAAGATTGTTCCATAGAAAAGAGTTTGCAAATGAGGTTAAGCTGCAAGACAAAATATGTTTAACTAATTTTTTAAATAGTTTGATACAATTTTAAAAAATATGAAGATTTTACCCTTAATCTTTAACATTCTGTATAATTTACAAACTTTGTAAGCTATTCCACTCTGATATTCAATTCCAATAGAATTTAAATGGTATCGTTTGATAATCGTGCTGCAACGAGATTAGAACCACAAATCTTACGAAGTGGATGGATAATTTTTAAAGACCCTGGTTTGGATTACCGAAAGCAGATTATTTCATTATCATAATTAACATGTATGTACATTGAAGAAAGTGCAAACGTTGTTCTTTTGGGTTAATTTGGGGCATACTAGAGTATTCCCATGATATTTTTGCATATATTATGTCCAATGTTTTTACGACTAGGTTGATTCAAATATTTGCATTTATTCTCATAAAAAGAAGTATCGTTTAACTAAATGTGCCTACCTAGATGATTCAAGGTAATCTTGTGCGTTAATCTATGTAAAAAAACATTATAATTATTCATGCACTAGGCTACTAGAGTGGCCCAGGGTCACTTGCCCGCCCGGGCAAAAAAACTAAAACTAAAAATATTATTTTTAAATTTTATTTTTTATTCCAAAKTTGGTRAARAAWTTCGATTTGACCCTGAGMCAAAAGTTGTTTAGTTTATTTTTCTGCACAACATAGTKTTTTTTWTAKWTTTTTTTTTTTTTTTTTTTTTTTGYTKGGACCTTTCTGGTTCTTCCACGGGCTGGTCACCCAGAACCCGGGCGGCCCGGCTGGTAGCCTAGTTCATGCATGAAAAAAAATTATACTTTGTTTCTTTATATGATAACAATTTTTTGTTCAACGGTGGTTCGTTTGACCAATGTGTCAATTTAAAAGATAGATTGACACAAATAATTATATGTTTGTTAAAAAAATATACTTTTACCCCTGACAATAACCTCTTCTTTTGTAAGCTTACAGGATACAAGCTAGCTTGTCACACTTATCGAGAATAATGTACAATAATGTTGAATAATCTTCTTTCCGCGATTGCAATTTTTCATATATTGTAGCTCGCGCCTTAGAGGCAATGATTAAAAAATGAGCTTCAATGCAGCATGCTTTGAGCTCCTGGGAAATTATACCCAGGTTGGTCGGCATGCAAACCCCCTTGAGCTACAGCTTAGGGAGTGATACTTACTTGGTTGATGTGACTGGGTACACTGGGTCATGGCTGTATGTGACGTACTGACCATGTTGGGGTGGGGTTAAGTGCTCATCTCGGGCCTTAAGTTCATCCCAGCTCACTTTGCCAGGGGGTAAGCATTCTGATTTTCAATCAGCAGGTTGCAGGTTCTTTGCCCTGAGGGAGCGATTGCGATTTTCAAATATTGGAGTTCGCGCCTTGGAGGAAATGATTAAAAAATGAGTTTTTTTTTTGTAAGCTCTACTAATACTTAAAGGCAAAAGCGGTCCTCGGAAGACGCTCCCACAGGACCAGGGAAAAGGAGTCCCGCGCTTTGGTTGGATAGGACAGGCGCTGTGCAACGTTTTGTTTTGTTTTGTTTTTTATCGTTTACTGCACACTTTTTCACGGCCCACTTTGCAAGGCGCGGGTTCGAGGGCTTCGAATTCACTTCGTTTTCCACGTTCTTAATTTTTGGGACAGGCGCTGTGCAACATTTCGTTTGTTTTTTTTTTTTCTCGTTTAGTGCACACTTTTTCACGGCCCGCTTTGCAGGATGCGGGTTCGAGGGTTTCAATTTTTTGGGATAGACGCGTTTCCTACGGTCTTTTTTGGGGGGCAGGCGGGCGCGCGTTGGGCCGCGCCGACGATTGCAGAAAGTGTTGTCCCGCAGGTGTCGGGCAGATTCAACCAGGGAGTGTACATTTCTATGTTCTAGCGAAAGATTCGTTCGATTTTGCTCATCCTATCATGGAAGTAGTGTGACGCCAGCCGCGAGGTTGGAGAATTACCTATTCTCTCTCTCTCTCTCTCTCTCTCTCTCTCTCTCTCTCTCTCTCTCTCTCTGTGTGTCTCTCTCACAGACACATAGAAAAAAAAAAAAAAAAGAGAAGTGGGAGTGTATATTTCCATGTTCTGGTGGAAGATTCATTTCGATTTTGCTCATCCAATTGATGGAAGTAGCCTGTCTTTGTCTCTCTGCGTGCATGGCTGGAAAACTCTCTCTCTCTCTCTCTCTCTCTCTCTCTCTCTCTCTCTCTCTCTCTCTCTCTCTCACACACACACACA
>BFEA01000031.1:3886815-3898903 GCA_003427395.1 Chara braunii
TCAGATAGCGAGAGGGTGAGAAGGAGATGGTGGACTGAGAAGAGGAAGAAGAAGAACTCTCTCTCTCGTATGCCAGGTACTAACCTGTGAAGATGGCACTGTGCTGCAGGTACCTCGAAGACGAAGCTGGAGCAACGGCGCTGCAGGTAAGTAACCCTGGCCTCTGCCCAATCTCTCTCTCTCTCTCTCTAGTACTACTCTTAGCTATGGCGCCCAGCGCTGAAGACTACAACTAACGCTACTACAGTCTTCCCCCGAATACAACGCACGGTCATTATAGCTGAATTTGGTGTATCTTTCAGTCTAAATTCAGCTATAATGACCGGACGTTGTATTCGGGGGAAGACTGTAGCGCCCAGCGCTGAAGACTACTGCTAACGCTACAACTACTCCTGCAGCGCTCCTCCAGAGTGCTGCTGCCGAATTCTGAAGACCACTGACTTCCTCCTGCCTGCCCGTGAAGTACATGGGAAGTCCCTATGTACTACCTTGGCCTGCCTCCTGACTGCCTCCGACTGCCTGCAGTTGCAGGGCGGGCAGTCCAGGAGGCTGCTCTTGCCAATGCCAAACTGAGCCAGGGCCTGGTGCTGCAGCTGTCGTGGGAACAGGCCAAAAATAGCGTGTTCCTAAAACCCTGGTTYGGTGCCTGAGTTTCAGGGCAGGTCGGTCTGATGAAAGACCGAAAATGGCCCCCTTCAGGCTAAAAAGGCTACTTCCATTTTTAGTCTGAAACGACACAGGGTCTGTAGGCCCCTGTTTTTCAGGCTTTCGAGCTGAACAGACACGGGGCCTGTAGGCCCTGGTTTTCAGGCTTTCAGCCTGAGGGACGCAGGGCCTGGAAAATGGCCCTCGTGTGCAGGCGCAGCATGTAACACATGTGATGTGATGAAGAGTGTGCATCAAGAGTGTGTATGCGTATACATGTTTGACTTGTTGGCGAAATAGGACCCTGCGGACTAAATTAGGTTGAGCTGGCAAGACGCTGGACCCGGTTTCCAGCATCAGCATCAGCTGGGAAATGGCCCAAGTGCGGGTAGATTTGTGAGGTTCCCGGCCACAGTTCCTCTTTTTCTGTTAATACAATCAAATGGCTTTCAAAAAAAAAAAAAACGCAACCAGCTAACGCTCCCACTGAGTCCCCCGAATGGATACGGAGCCGGACCCACATGGACCTTAATTCCTTTTCAACTGTTTCTTTTTTTAATGAAAAAAAATCATGGGCCCGAAAAGGTCTGGTCCATGGACAATTGCACGACGTGTTGCATCCTTCCTCTAAGACCACTGCTCTTGCATCAATTAGAAGGCCCCTATTTTCCCCTAATACGCCCAATCCATCCCTCTCTCCTACACCTTGCTCAATCTCTAAACTGCATATGATGTCATGGACTGTTGCACATTGTCAACCTCTTCTGACTGCGGTGCTGTCGTCATAAAGATGGGCGGCAGCATCAACCAAACCTGTGGCGCACATGAATGCCCACTCAGAGCTGAGTCACTCTGCCACTGTGACTGCGCCTCCCCCGTACCTGGGCTGCCTGCCAGGCTAAGTACATATCTGGTCTCGATGCGATCAGACTTCACCGTGGAAGCAGCTGTCTTCAAGAACGATAGATAGACATGCCACCATATCCATTGCAAATGGTTCTTTCATCTTTCCATCGATGCTCGTATAATGGCTCTTGCTGGAGTCTTGCACTGATACTGTCTGTTTTTTCCATGGCTTATTTGCGTGTCAATGCCCCTGAGGCTCCAGCACTCTTCTTTGTATGTGCATGCGTGACATGCAGGGAAGAAAGAAAGTCGGGACATTTACATGCATCACCATCGAGAACACAATAACGATCATAACAATCTCCTTGTGTACCTACGGGTACATCAAATTCTACGTCCTCATAAATGTCTTAGGGCGCTGCTTTTCACGAAGTGGCCGCAAACGCAAAGTCATGTCATATCTCATGCATTGACAACGGTTACCTTGTAACAGTTATGGAAAGAAAGAAAGAAAGTCAAGACATGTAAATGGAGTATCAAGGTCAATCGATACTCAGCACACACTCAACAACCACTCAACACACACTCGACACACACTCCAAACTCACTCCACACTCCCGTGACACTCACTCGACGCACATTCACACTCATCTTGTCCTGGTGCGTGCTGGTAGGGATTTGATGAAGCTGAGGTGCTAAATTGCTGACAGCTCACTAAATGTCATTTCTCGATTCCTGATCAGATAATCTAACTACGGATGGACACCAAAATTGCCATTGCTCGTTCTTCTGGGGGTGTCAGGCCAGGCCGATTGGAATTCACTGACAAGTCTGAATGGACAATGTACTGTGTAGTACCCACTCCACTCCACGGCGCAGTCCACGCCCACTGGCATTATGGCTGGGACGGCTAGGCCTGATGACACTTCCCTAGATAACCAGCATAACAATTGTCATTGCTTGTTCTTCTGGGGGTGTCGGGCGGATCGAAATTCACTGGCAAGTCTGAATAGGCAATGAACTATGTAGTGCCCACTCCACAGAGGAGTCCATGCCCATTATGGCTGGGAAGGCTAGGCCTGATGACGCTTCCCCACATAGCCAGCCTAGTTGTCCAGGGAGCATTGACTTCTCCCTCGCGGAGGGATTGGCTATCAGATGTCACCTACTCGACATAGTACTACACTATCGGCATGAAACATGCTATGATAATCACACTTCAGTTACCGAAGTACTACTAAGACTTCAGTCCCAAGCAGCATGTCTCTGCACTCCATGCCTTACAAATACTGATATATAATAATATAACTGAGCTAGTTGGCTCTACTTTTGATTTTCCCACAAAAGACTACTCATTAATGGAGTTTCTATGTTGCTTTCTGGGTTGCCTGCATGTTTTCCAGGAACAAAACAAAAAAGGAAGAAGTCCGAGGCTCAGACCTATTTGCTTTCTTTCCTCTCTTTTCTAGAGAACCATCAAAACATGAAAACATGAAAGGAGAGGTCGGACAGGGATGCATGAGCTTCTGACTACAAGCCAAGCACACGCTACTGGCCGAATGCAGATTATATATTGCCAACAGTGCAAAGCCAGATTTTCAAGCTGCAAGGCCCAAATACTGACTTCCACTCTACTGCTAACACAGCTCGGGTTGTCCCTTAAGAAAGAAAAAAAAAACACACACACAAGCAATCTCCGGGTTGGATATACATAGCGAGATTGAAAAGGAGGCCGTGCGTCTAATAGCCAGAAAGGCACACCATGTTACAACAAACCAAAAACAGAAAAAAGGATTTTCAAGCTGTGAGCCTAGAACAGTGGCTTGCACCCTGCAAGGAGGCTGAGTGTCCAACAAGAAAGGGCACATACTGTGGTTAGTTGGATCCAAGCCTTTGATATGTGAAGACACAGATCTGAACCCAGAGATTGACACCCAGACTGTGTGCATAACCAACCACAAAGGGCACACCTTAATGAATCACGGTGAAGCGCGTCATATCTGCAGTCAGACCCCAGACATACTCTCAACGATACGTCGTTGTTCCTGCATTGTACTCCGCCTTCCAAGATAATTGCCCTTTAACAGACGGTGGCCTTCAATTTCTGCTGTCTCGGCCCAGCCATATCTCTTAAGTCTGTGTGAGGAGAATCTCATCTGTGGAGTATACGGAAAGCCAGAGACCTCACTTTCAACCCAGCCCACTTCAAGTTGGCCTATTGGCTATAGGTATTATCTGGCTGGCAAGTCCTAGATTGCATGTTCGATTCTTGGATTCCACATGCACGGTAAAGGTACGAACACCATCCACCTTCAACATACAATGACCATCAGATTGAATTTCTCGCATCAGCACTCTGTGGCCTGAGGATGTATCCTCCACATGCAACCGTTCGCCAACAGGTCATTGACAAACGTTCGAACAATCCTGCTGGACAAGACCTACCTAGACCTTGGCAGCTACCCACCAACGAAGAAGAGCATCAACCACCTTCAAGTTGTTGAAAGTTCTACACTACTACACTTCCGGAGCGGTCTATGACCTGACCGATCGCCTCCAATTTCCCTGTGAAAGTCCTAGTACACTACTACACTTCTGAGCGATCTATGCCCTGACCGATGGTCTCCAATTTCCCTGTAAA
This sequence comes from Chara braunii, assembly GCA_003427395.1. Lineage (NCBI taxonomy): Eukaryota > Viridiplantae > Streptophyta > Charophyceae > Charales > Characeae > Chara > Chara braunii. The sequence goes on from BFEA01000031.1 coordinate 3,890,948, forward strand.
GGTCCTACACTACTACACTTCCGAGCGATCTACGACCTGACACTATGGTGGGGGATTGCACTAAAAGAGCCTCAACTTTGTTGCTGTTCGTTCCTCCCACTGTGACCCTGTACTCCCATCGTTAATCTTTTTTTTTTTTTTTTTTTAACCGGTTTCTATTGGAAAGGTAGGGAAAATTTTAGGTCCCGTGACGCTCACTCAGCCGCTGAACATATCAAAAGACAACTGCTGTCGGTCATGGAGAGGCATGAACGGGGTAGGGGATTGTTATCACTGTGATGCTTGACCTCGCTCAACCACTAGGCAAATTCAATGTACAAAGGACAAAAAAATGGCAGACTGTATCTTTTTTTACCCCTTGCTAGCTGAAGGTAATACACCCAACATTTAATAATGCATTTGAAGGAAGTAGTGCAGAGGCCCTGCCCTTTATTGTTATACTAGTGGATGAGGGCATCCAGCAGTTTGAGGCAGCTCACAAGGAGCCTGGTAGAGCCACGACAGTTACTTCCAAATGGTCAGATTGTAGATGAGGACATTCACAGCGCTACGGATCACCTCTCAAAGAACATCCAGACTTGTCACATTCAAAATCAGAGGGAACCCATTTGGCGGGAAAATACATACTGTACAAAGTTACAAACGTGCACTGGTCTGAAATGGAGCAATACTGGATATAGTGTACACTAGAGTACACTAGAGTACGCTAGAGTACACAAGAGAGGCACTAAGCGCCTTGCAGACAACCTCCCAGAGCCATAGATTCGAAATCAGACGGACGGAAACTACTTTACCTACAGTATTCTCTCACACTGGCTCCTCGTGACACTGGCTCCTCGTGACACTGGCTCCTCGTGACATTATGGTGAAATAGATCCTGTGCAAACTTTAACCTGGTCCGAAGAGGGGGGACGAGACATAATATACAACAAGAGAGCCCCTGAGAGTGTGCCACGGAAGCTCAAACCTATAGTCACCAAATGTGGGACAGTTTGTTGATTGGGCATGTATCTGCTGCCACAAGCAGCAGACCCTGACCAATGGTACACGACGGGCATACTCACACACTGCAACTTTTTCGGCTCATATCTAGGAGTAATAATTGGCAAATTGCTGTCAGATGCATCTAGGACGGGTCATAATTGCAATCAGAATTATCAGATACATCTATGTGTAGGAATTGCACCCTCGAATGTCTGTGAGTATACTCGGGCGGTATTCATGCGGTATAATTTTTTTGACTGATCTATAGATGTGCTACGTGAGGTGAGGTTCAAATAGGAATGGACGTAGATGCGGTCAGATACAGCATTGAAAGTCCCGAATCCTATGTATGCTCTCAGACTCATCATCAGATAAATGCAGAGCAGTGCTTATCTGAAAGAAGTAAGTAGAGGAGCCGAGTTCTCTTGCAATGCCTCAAAGCATTACGCAGTAGCACTCATGAAACCGAAGCAAAGCATCACACAACTTTCACCACAACGACAGTATACATGAGATCCGTCAATAACAAAATCAGCCAGAAAGTACAGGTGTTGCTCCACACTCAAAGAGTTGTCAGAGGGACAGAGTACCCCTCCCTTTTGGCTTACATACCCCAAATTATGGCCTTCAGTGGAGGGATTCACAAAAATCGTCGCAAGCGTCGCATGATGGCACTCCAAGGTTCACCACGTGAGGCTGTCACAAGAGGGCTTTGGCCTACCTGCCCCCCATAACCCCTGCCCCCGTACACAGTGCCAAGACCATGGCCATGGCCCCAGCCCCAGCCCCGACTCCCCGCAAGCATTGGCTGCTGCCACTGGCTCGAGGGGTTGTCCTGGACAAACAAACGATCATGGCCTTTTGCATAGGGAGTGAAGGTATGGTGACATTCCAAGGGCGCAGACAATCTCCTGCGCTGGTGGTGAGCGCGTCCCACATCCCGGCCGTCATTGAAATTGAGATTGAAATTGAAATTCTTTCCCGAGGGTCGTCCGCGTTTGCGTGTTCTGACAACCGTTTCAGAGTAGGCAAAGACCGCTGCCTGCAGTGCTTTGTTGTATTCCTCCATTGTTTGACGGATCATCCGGCGGTTGATCTCCAGAGCAAAGAGCTCTTCGACCATCGCCTTGATGCTCTCGGCTGAAGAAAAGGAGGAGGGACTCGACGAGGATGCTAGAGTTGGGTCAATAGCCTGGTCTGCTTCGGTAAGAATTTTGATCTCGATCTCGTAAGCTTCCTTGAGGCGGATCAATCCATTCAGTACCTCTGCGTTATTTGCTCCCACCTCCCTCAGATTCTTCTCCTCATTTATCAGGTGACCGAGGTACTCTAGCAAGGAGTCATTATAGGCAGCAATGGCGTTGCTCTTCAGAAAGCGACAGAATCGAGCACTCGTCCTTGCTATAACTTTCTGCTCTCCCTGCAACTTCAGAGACCGTGTACTAAGATCCTCTAAGTTCTTCATTAATGCTTTAATACCCTGTTCTTTGGTCCTGATTTCTGTGTCAATGTTATCGTCCCTCAGCTGGATGGTTACATGTTTCGATTCCGTCATGACATGCATATGAGCCCTCCAAGAGCAGCCGCAATGAAAACAGGTCAGCCCCCCGCTCCCCTTCATTGCATAGCAGTTCTGCAACTCTGGGATCTCAACAATATTCACTTCCACGTCCCTCAAGCGACACGGCTTGTGACACCGTGTTTTATAGTCGTACTTGGCCACACCTCCTGTTGTCACGACATCCCGGCAGCGGGCGGAAGTGCACACCGTGTGCGGCTGATCAAGCAGCACGTACTCCAAATCGATGGCCGGAACATACAGCTGGTTCTTCAGGTCAGAGATATGTTCGGTGGAAAATTTGACATCCTTTATCTTTTCAGCGATCACTTGGAGGTTCATCTGGATGTTCCGGCTTATGTCGCCAAGCGGTTTCGACAACCGAAGGATGAGTCTGCGTGCCTCGTTCACTGATACCGTGTCCTGTACCCGGTGTGCTGTGCAACTGAATACAAATCTCATCAGCCGCTTGCACTCACTAACTGACACTGTCCAGCTCTCAGGAAAATCTGCTTTCTGCTTCTCACCAAATTCCACCCCCTGCTTCAGTGTTGCCATGAAGCGGAACGCCTCGTTGTCCAGGCAGTAGATGGTCTCCTTGCTCACTGCAATGTCCACGTTCGGAGGGGCGTCACGTATCTTCCTCAGCATCTCCCGCAGTGGTGGCATGGTATCACCAGGATTGGTGAAGACGAAGGCGATGTTGTCCTTGGCACTCTTGTGAAGGTGGGAGAGGAGCTCCATGATGCAGAACCGGAACATCACTGTCAGTCTCGCGTTATTCGGCTTGAGCAAAATGCAGATGCCATGCACCTCAGTGTGGTGCCCAAGGAACCGCAGAATGTTGTCAAAGTTCTTCTTGTCCTGCTCGATGCCCCGAGTGTCTCCAATGCCAGGTGTGTCGATCAAGCGCACCACTCGATCGCCATAGGGAAACACATATGATTTGCACGACTGGGTGGACGACTTCCCACCACCAGTTGCCTCGTTAACATCACCCTCATCGCCGATACTAACCATGCACTCGTCGAAGTCGTCATTTTTGCAGATGGTGAAACTGGAAGGTATCAGCGCAATGAGATTCTCGCGAGCGTCCTCCATCCTTTCGTAAGTCGAGTAATTCACAAAGGCATTAATGAAAGTCGACTTTCCGACGCCAGTCTCCCCCAGGAGCAAGATGTTAATTTCCTCGTTTCTTTTCAGTTTCTGTAGCTCGTTCTTCAAGTCAGCTGACCTAAAGGCAACATACTCGTCTCCATGCACCACATCCCTACACATGAATCGGAGGGAATTGACTGGACCCCGACCACACTCGCAATACACCAGGCCGTCATAACCGTACTCGACAGGGACAGCACACCTTTCACAGTGCCAATCTCTCATCGTGTGAGTGCACTGGTCATATAAAGAACCAGGGCAGCAAATCCTAAGACGTGCAGTCCTATTCGGCGCTTCAACGCTGCTTGTCGTCGCGACACCCGTCTCGAGGACTTCCATCTCGCTACATTTTACGAGACACAGAGCAGAAATCCTCTCTGTATGTACCAAGACATCGTCATGGATTAGTCTTCCTTTCTCATAGAAACGGATTGCTGTTTCCACGTGCTCAGAAGGGCGATCAGCAGTAGAAGACTCGGACATATCGCAAGACACAGACTCAGTGATCTCGAGGACGCAGAAAAAACAGAGTGGCTGTCGACATACTCCTTGCGATCTTCCTCTCTCTCCTACTCCTTTTGGTGAAGCACCTTCTCTACCCCCTTGTCCCTGACCTCCAACATGTTTCCATCCCCCTGCAACCTCCTGTTTCACTACGCTGTCACCAACATCTTCGCCTTTTCGAAGATGTCTCCGCTCGGTCAGGTGTTTCAGCAACTCAAAGTTTTTTTGCAAATGAGCGCTCGTGAAATGTGCTTGAATTGTACACAAGGACGTATACAGAATCTTCCTTGTCCTCAACCATTACCTGGGTGGTTAAGATATCATCTTTCCCACCGGTGCAGTATCTGATTCCCCGGGATTGCAGGTCCTCCAGGAAGACCACCCGCTCTCTAATATGGCCCGTTACTACTTCCCCCAGGGACATCACCATCTCACGCGGCCGCACTCGCATCTGGAACTCGTCCAAGACTCGCTTCAAATGTGTACGTTCGATCCGTCCCGATCTAATCCCCACAGCAGCCTGCCGTAGCTCCTCCTTAAACATTGCAAATTCCATCAGCATTTCTTTATGGTACTCGAGAATACCCTCTTTCAGAGCTGCGGGAAAAGTGGTCTCCCCATGACATTCAATTGCTTGATCGATGTCGTTCAATAGCGAGTGCCATTCCTCCTCTGCATCACTGATCTCCTGGCACACCTGCTCTGTCTGCAATATGGAATCCTCATCCACCCGAATGACCTTGACGGCTTCGCTTGACTCTTCCAGTGCAGACCGACTCACTCTTGTCGCATCATTAGCGCTGCCATGCCCACAACCGTCAGCTTGCTGTGGGCTTTGCATATTCGATATCGGGGACAAGCAGATTGTGACAGGCACTGCTCCGCTATCGGAATCGGTCTGCATTATGCGACACGCACGGTGAAGGAGGATCTTCAAACCTCGGAAATTCTGCTGAATCTCTGAAGCATTGTCCACAGCAAGGTCGGTGAAGATCCTAACTGTGAACTCATCCTCCTGTGAGTCATATTCGTTGTCCTCGAACTCCACCGCAGTAGTGTCTGGTACAATGCTGCTGCTGTCATCACGTTCAAGCTTTACAGCCACACGATTGATCTCACTACTTGGGAAGCGGCTGCTATCCTTGGTAATACAATTGCCGTTTCTGGCGCTCTGATTCACATCGTTATCAACATCATGTTTGACAGCGGTGCTGTCTTCCGCAAATTTTCGACCTCCATAGCTGCCGCTCCTGCTGGACATCCCAAGAGACCCCTCCAGTTTATGTAATCGAGCAACTAATGTTTCCTGCATCCTTCTCAGATCTTCTTCGTCTCCGACGTCTCGCTTGCTGGCGATGGAGGCCACCACAGTAGCTCCATAGAAGATTCCGCTGACGTGGTGTGTGGGCCCTCGCCCCTCCTCCCATTCCACCACCGTCATGTCCAGCGGAGTCACTGGCACCGCCGCATGGTGCTCATGAGTTATTACTTGGCATATCAGCGTTGCCTTCACAAGAGCGCTGCGGCTTTCGTTATGGAGAAGGAACTTGACAAGACAACCATCGTCTTCAGTCAGCAGTCCACCTAGCACACTTGACCTCAATTCCGGACTCACACCCAGCTTCTCAAACCTGGAGGAAAACGTACCGCGATCGAGTGCGTGCTCAAAGCGGATATTTGCTGAAACCCTCCTTGATTCCATGGGGGAAGAGTTGGGAAAACGACTGTCCTTGCAGAACTTCTCTTCTCGAACGTCGTAAAGATCACCGAGCCTGGCAGTGCGACCAAGTGCACTCATCTGGAACATGCCTGGCAAGGAACAGCTGTTACCATCACTATCAGTCTGATCGGCACTGCACTTATGACCCATTGCATCCATCCCTGATCTGGAAGCCAGCATGGGGCTACCATCATCCAGTGTGACAATCTCCGACATGGCAGCCAGCGTGCCAGAAATCCTGCTTCAGAATCACACTTCACAAACTATGAGGTGAAAGCTGGAACACAGAGGCATCACCAAGACAAAGAAATATCGGATAAATATCGGCAGCAGGCATAGCATGCCAAGTCTCGTTTAAAGGAAAAGAGAAACAATGGTATATTAAATAATATTTGTTATAATCTGTAGGATTAATAGGATTATCAATCGTAACAAGAAAGGTCAGCACAGTTCCGCCTGCATCAGAAAGGAGCACATGTGATTATGCAATCATTGGGAGAGGGAGGAGGAGGGAGGATTCCGAACCGAAAGATAGAAAAGGAAGCCCCACATAGTAGCACACCAAACCCACATAGTACCACACCAACCTTCACGGCATAGTACAACACCAAGCCTACGTAGTGAGGCAGAATCTCTTTCTCACACACACACATACACACAAAGACACACACACACACGTGGCAATCATCTGTATGCACATCTTCCTTCCCCCTTTTTATTGTCTCGTAGTGAGAAGTTGAGAACCTCTAAGAAGGGAAAACAGTCGGTGATTTTGTGTTTGGAGTGCCTGCAACACTATTAGGGGGGCTGCTCTGTTCCAGATGTCTGCGAGTGCATGTTGCATCCATGGGTGATGCCCGATGTTCGACCCAGTGGCTTCCTGGCTCCGAGGTTGGTGGAGACCAACAGTCTTCGGTGTTCTACTTGTGGTGTAAGTGATGGCTTGCTTTGGTCCGTGTTGGTTGTGTGGATTGCGTTGTGTATGCTTCCATCATGGGATCGCCGCTTGCTGCCATCCATCTGCCTTATCTTTCCATGCCATTTGCCTTCAATTTTTCGTTTGGATGCCTTTCAAGGGCATAGTGCTGTTTTTTTGCCTTGCTGCCATCTGCCTCGCTGTTGCTTGCCCTGCATATGTTTGCCCGACTGCCTTGTCCCCAGCTTCGTTTTTTTACCTTGCTGCCCTTTGCCTCACTGCCTTTTGACTTTGCCTTGTCTTTCCTTGCTGCTTGCCCGGTCGTTTTGCTGCCTTTTGCCTTGTTGCCCTTGCCTTGCTGCCTGTTTCTACTTTACTGCTTGTCTGGTTGTTTGGCTGCCATTTGCCTCGTCCCCTTTTGCCTTGATGCCTTTGCTGCCTTGCTGCCTTCGCTGCCTCGCTGCCATGCTTGCTTCGTAGTGCTGCCCTAATGCTTGCCTTGTTGTTTGTCTCTCTTCAGACTCATCACCGATTCTACTACAGGTATGACCGTATGAGATCATAGTAGGGCCCACATGGTACTGCAATTCGCTAACACCCACGGCACCCAGCTCACAACCCAACACCCGCAGCCAACCAATCAAACCCAGCCCACAGCCTTCCACGCCAAACCTGTAGCCTACCACATCTCACCCGCAGCCCACAGCAGTAACCACACCCAATCCACAGGCCACCTCATCCAACCCACATTTTACTGCCACGATCATTACTCTGTCCATGATCAACCATACAAACTGGCTTGCAAAATCGAAACTCTGATTAATGCATTGGTGGAGTAGTGGATATAGCTCGACTGCAGAATACCAGAGGAGAAGGAGAATGTGGGGTACACAAATTAAACCTCACAAAAGCAAAATCATGAACAGATTTGAGTTTGGGCATGCCCACAGGAAATGAGTAAAACCATGCATGCACAATACGGCACAAGTTATTTCATCTTCCCTATTCTCTTTCTCAACACTCTCTCTGTATGTTGCTCCTTGTCCATTTCTCTCTCTCTCTCTCTCTCTCTCTCTCTCTCTCTCTCTCTCTCTCTCTCTCTCTCTCTCTCTCTCT
>BFEA01000031.1:3948497-3969426 GCA_003427395.1 Chara braunii
CTCACACACACACACACACACACACACACACACACACACACACACACACACACACACACACACAGACGGCAATGTATACTTCCATGTCTAGCGGAAGATTCATTCGATTTTGCTCATCCAACCGATGGAAGTATCGAGAGGCCAGCCGCGCGGTTGGAGACTTACCTGATCTTCTCTCTCTCTCTTTCTCTCTTTCTCTCTCTCTCTCTCTCTCTCTCTCTCTCTCTCTCTCTCTCTCTCTCTCTCTCTCTCACACACACACACACACACACACGACAGTGTATATTTTCATGTCTAGCGGAAGATTCATTCGATTTTGCTCATCTACCGTTTGTTTGTTGAGTGTAGCCATGTAATAAAAACGCTGGAGGGCCGTTCGAGCGGCCCTCAATCGTTCGTTTTTTTTTGTTTTTTTTTTTTTTTTGGGATTTTTTTTTTTTGTCTGTATTTTTCCTCGGCGCGCACTCCATCTAGGCTCATGATGGTCGTATGGAGTCGCTACCCCTACGCAATGCCCCCGTAGGGCTCCCCCTAAAGGTTGACGCTTTGCGCGTTCACGTTCTGAGCGTTTACCTGCGTTCATTGAACGTGTGTTCAACTCGTTCAACGAGGAACGCGCGTTCAATGAACGCGCGGCAACACAGAGTTCTACATCAGGAGGAGGCTGATTCCTTTTCGGTAGAGAGCAGTCCCGTGCAAAGTGTCTAGGTTGCTTACAGTCATATCATTCTACTCTTCCCTAGGGGCCGGTAGCTTGGTGAGGGACAACAGGAACAAGAAGAACAACTTGTGCTTGTGTCGAAGGGGCCGGTAGCAAAGGATGCGAGAAGAAGCGTGCGTGCATGCCGTTTCCGAGTTCGCACTCATTCGTTTCCGCAAGACTTGATCTAACCGATCTCTCTGAGACGTATGAGTCTGTATCGGGTGATTCATCCATTCTGACTGTCGGGAAGTAGGCGCGCGGATCATCTGAGCCAGATGCAGGTTGGTGACGGGTACCTGCGCCGTAAGCGAAGATAAGACGATGTTTACAAGAGCAATTTTGAAAGGGAGAAGAGAGGAAGAAGGGAAGGATGGAGACGGGAAAATACGAGGGACATGATTCGGTGACGGGCCGTCTGGATTTTTGAGATCGGGACGATGATAAAATCACCCAATCGATCGGAGCCAAGATCGCCGTTTTGCTGCCACATCCTCTATCATATCAGCTATATCCTCGTCATCATGATTTATATATTTACGTGTACCTAGCGAGTCCAACTCAAGTGCTTTAGCGATGATCGCTGACAATTGAGTTGTCTTGGGAAAAACCTTCTTTTGCAGTTTGTTTTTAAAGCTTGATTGCAAAAATTGTCTATAAACCAGTCACGAGCAACGTTTTCCTCCTGTATTGATTTGTCCAGCGCGGTTTGAAATTTATCTACAAAACCTGGTAACTGTTCTCCGGGTTCTTGGGGGCGCATTTTCAGCACAAACCAGGCGGTGTCTTCACTTACCTCATCAAACCTGGCCAAGAACGCTTTTTTTAACGTTGCCCAATCCACCCATGTAGGACGTCTAAACCAACCGTGAGTGGTGTTTCTTACAAACAAACTGACGACTCGAGGAAGATCAGTCGCGTCATTACCCTGAGCCTCCACAACATTGAGCCATGCCTCTGGATGAGTGTGATTAGGATAGAATGGAAAGGTGGTTGGAATGCTTACCATCACACGAGGGACCTGTCTATTAGCATTAGTCATGACCGCCTCCTGTTTTGCTTCGGCTGACATATTTTGAGTGAATGGGGGACTTTTTCGATCTGTTCGAGTGGACGCCCATCCTCTCGTCAGCTCGTCTCATTATTACCAGAACCAACACATGTCGGCTCCGATATCAATCTCACGCCCTGCTCTACCTTCCGGTCAGAGCGGCAACTTGTGTGGAATAAGCCCTGAAAGACAGCAAAATGGGGTGTGCCAAAAAATTTTGGAAAATTGAGTGTGGAGACAAAGACGGAGATGAAGTCCCCCGCGTGGTTCCCCATTAGTAAGAAATGGTCATTGCCGCGCAAGGAGGGGATGAACTCGCACAATTTTCAAACATCCATTCAATAAAAAAAATATCGTTCCAGAAGGTGGGAAGAGAGGGCCCGAACAGGAAGTGGGCCACCTGCGAGCATTGAACAACCAGCGATCTTTCGAATTCTCAGCAATACCTATGGAGAAAGCAGTAGGCTCCCCGGCGAAGAAGGAAAAAACCAATGCTCTTCAAAGTGTGGCCAGACGAAGGGACTTTCTGACTCACTCCCCAGCAGAGTTAGCGAGGGGTGACTCAAAATTATCGTCCAGAAAACGGCCACAAACCTCCGCACTGACCCAAAGACCTCTTTCCCTGGCGGCCCCAATGAAAACACTTATAAGGAAAAGCAAAGAAAAGACATCCACAACCCAAATGCTCGTACCACTCATCTTGACCAACTTCCTTCAGGGAGTGTGTGTACTAACTTAACATACATCAGCAGATGAGCGGCTGGAGCTGCCGACCCTACCGGTTTACGGGCAACCCTCTGAGTCATTGGTTAAGGAAATGACCGGAAAGCTTATCCTGAACCACATGGGCACAGTTGTGCCATTCTCAGACTTAAAGCCCTACCGGTATTTATCTTCTACCCCATCAGGTGGAAAGGTGTTGTTACACATTTTCCCATTGCGCCTTTTTGCTATTGCAGAATCTTTCGAAAAATGGAGTTACCTGAAGGTTCATTGGACCCCATAGGAACATTTTGTCTCCTATAGGGCGGAGGTTGTCTGTGATATCAAACTTGCTCCTGACCTGTCAGGTAAAGAGATAGCAGAATGGCTCAGGCACGTTGACTTAATCGAGAAGATGTCCTCCGCAGAGATGGAGAGCAGACTACAAGACCAGAACTCTCCTCTTCTGTCTCACCCAGTCCCTCAGGTGGAAGAAGGCAGCCGTATCTAAACCAATAACGGCGAAGACCGTGAAAATGGTCTTGCCGAGTAGAGTTAGGATCGTGTCTTGGAACATGAGAGGGCTTGGTGACACAACAGGAAGAGACCAAAAGCAGAGAGTAAAGAGCTGGTAACACTCAAACAATGTTCAGATCTTGGGTTTACAAGAAACGAAATTAAACCAAGAAAAAATCCAGGATATCGCAGATTGGTGGGAAGGCCCCCAGTTATGGGCCCCTGGAGACGATACTCGAGGGGGAACAACCATTCTAATTAACAAAGACTTAGACTGTCAAATATTAGATTCTTTTTTGGACCTAGAAGGTCGCTGGGTCTGGGTAAAAATTGCAGTGGGGAATGAGGATTGGGCTTTGATCATTTGATCAAGTTTGATGTCCATTTACGCCCCGGTAGACTATAAGGCACGATCAATTTTTTTCGCAGACCTACCAGCCCACCTCCCAGATGCGGAAAACTTAGTCCTTATGGGGGACTGGAACACTATTTTTACCCCAGGCGTAGACGCCTTATCACTCCCTCCCGTTAGGGAAGATTTTCAAATGCTGTTAGCCCTCATGGACTCACAAGCATTAATTGATGTCAACAGAACAATGAACCCTAAATCCAACGGCTTTACCTGGTATGGTTCGCACCCAGCAAAATCAATAAGCCAACCGAGAAAAAGGTTGGATTTTTTCTTGGTAAGAGGTGGTCCGTGGGACCGGTGTGTCTGGTCGGATTTCATGTACTCCAAATTGTCGGACCATTATCCGGTGGTGATGGATGTCATCTCAGAAGAAGTGATTGAGAAACATAGACCCCTTTTTCGCTTGAATGTGAATAACTTCAAGGACAAAGGGATTCGTGATTGGGTTGAAAATCAAATGAAGGACTAGCCGAAGGCTAAACTGCTCTTTGAGGATAAAGAAGACGAGTGGTTTGAGGTGGGTCTGGGGATTGTCAGGGCAGGTCTGATTGTCTTCTCACAAATGAAAGCAGCTAATCGAAAATGGAGGGAGGAAAGGCTGCGCAAGGAAATAAAGCAAGCTGAGGCTAACATGGGAGGGGACCCTTTTACTGATTATTTCTGGTCCGAAAAAAGGAAATTATGCCTCTCTCAGTTAGAAGCCATTAAAACCCTCAGAAATATAGAGTGGCTTGAATGGCTTAAACTCAGAGGTATTTGTGGGTATGATCGGATGACTAAAATTACATTTCGTTCTTTGTTGCTTAGACAAACAAAGCCGCTCATTTTAGAATTTACGCACCCATTTGCTTTGTGTGCCCCCAAAGCCACTGTAGTGGATACCGAATGCATGTGTAATTATGCGTTGGATTACTTTAGAGACATCGTAGCTACAAGGCGCCCATTTGACTCCTTTGGCACCGACCTATCACAACACTCAGATTTTTGGAATCGATCGAGGGTACAACTATCCCAAGGAGCAAAGGCAGAACTGGATCGACCGTTTTCAGAGCTGGAACTTAAAAAAGCAGTAAACCAAATGGCCAAGGGCAAATGCCCAGGGCTGGATGGCCTACCGGTCGAACTCTTCCAATCCTGTTGGGGGGCCTTTGCCCAGTTTCTTTGTCAAATGTACAATCGTATACTCGAGACTGGCATTCTCCCGGCAGGGTTTGCCAAAGGGGTTATATCGCTACTCTACAAAAAGGGCGATAAAACTGAAGTCAAGAATTACAAGCCGATCTCAATCTTGAACGTGATTTATAAGATTCTAGCAAAGGCCCTTGCCCTACGCTTGTCTGAGTTACTTCCTAACTTGGTGAGGTGGGAATATGGTGCTTTCGTAAGAGGACGAACAATTTTTTAGAATATAATGATGACAGTCCAAGCTCTGGAGGTAATTGGAGGCGAGAAAAGGGAAGTGGCTATCCTTTTGTTGGACATGGAAAAAGCCTACGACAGAGTAGGCTGGGCTTTTGTCTCAACTACGCTCTCAAACATGGGTTTTGGACCAGTCTTTCAAAGAATAGTAAGGGCATTGTACTCACAAGCTTCGTCAGTAGTGATTGTTAATGGCAAACTGTCTGACGAATTTCCCTTGACATGCTCCCTTAGGTAGGGGTGTCCGCTGGCACCCTTGCTCTTTGTGCTTCAATTATAAACACTACTGGATAATATCAGATATAATCCCAAAATTCCAGGCCTACGTATCGGCCCCCATTTACACTGAAAAGGGGGTGCCATTGCAGATGACCTCACAGTAGGATCACTGGTAGCACTTAGGGAGGTATTAGATTCCTATTGTGAACTTTCTGAAGCGTCTATCAATTGGGATAAGTTAGTTTTCTTGATACCCCAACCCTATGAGTTGTATGTGGACTGGGGCTTAAGGCGTATGCCGTCAGAGTCCTCTAAGCGCTTTTTGGGTGTGCAAGTTTCCCTGTCAAATTGTGCAGAAACGCAGGACATGCTGTTGGTGAACCACGTTACAGCAAGAGTGGCTAACTGGCTTTGCACACACATACTCTCGCTGTTTGGCAGATCTCTGGTCATCTCGTCAGCAACCTTCGCGTTACTATGGTTTCCGTTATCAATCCACTACTTGGGGGAGGCAGCTTACTTGAAGATTAAAAGAGTGGCGGCTAGGTATATATGGAAACATAAGGCTGGTGAAACGCAGGGATTTCTGCCTAAAGTAGCGTGGGAAGCGAAATCTCTGACTAGAGGCTGAAGGTGGTATGGGAATCTTAGACCCTCACCAGCAAAACCTGGCCTTTTTGTGTAAATGGATTGTACAGGCTCTGTTTGATAGAAATGATAAGTTTTGGGTTAAATTTGCATAATATATATTGGGAAAGGAATGAGGCCTGTCTGATAGTGGAGATGTCTGGAGGTGCTTGATGATCCCCTCAGTGGTAAGGAAAAGACCGAAGTCCAAGGTGTGGTCGGCCATCATTTTAGCATGGAAGCATCTGTTTCCTACGACATTTAGGGAACCAGTCACCAGAGGGGAAGTTGCTAACCAATTTTTGTTTGAGAACAAGCTTATTAAAGATGCTGAAGGTCGGGTCTTCGAAGCTGGTACGGGGGCGGGCAACTTTGGTAAGCAATGGATAGAAAGAGGAGTTTTGCAGATGAAGGATATTTGGGACTCTGACGCAGCAGAGGGGTGTACACCATCCGATCTGAAACGACGTCTTCCAAGATTAAGGAATGTGGTAAAAAACTATGCTGAATTGAGAGAGGCTATCCCCCACAGCTGGAAACCTCTGTTAAACGAGCTCTCGGAGCACGCTTGCGGAACCTGGTTGTTCACCTTCCCAAGTGGAGATAAGGTGGGGAAGGTGGTAGGACCAGAACAGGGGGTGGTACACCATCCGATCTGAAACGAAGTCTTCCAAGATTAAGGAATGTGGTAAAAAACTATGCTGAATTGAGAGAGGCTATCCCCCACAGCTCGAAACCTCTGTTAAACGAGCTCTCGGAGCACGCTTGCGGAACCTGGTTGTTCACCTCCCCAAGTGGAGATAAGGTGAGGAAGCTGGTAGGACCAGATCCGGGGGTGGCATGAAGTTGGAAGTCTGGGACTTAAAAACCACTGGGTCGGGTCAAGGCAATCTTCAGTCAGCCGGTGAATGTATTCTCGATACTACTGTGGGTCTAGGAGAGGCCAGAGTTTGGCATAACAGCAAGCCGGGTGCACTGACGGATAGACAGTGTTCACTCACACTGTTGGCCAAAAGTGCAGAAGAATATCTAATTGAGCCACTGATAACAGGGTGCAAACTTTCGAACGACACGGCCCCAATCCCATTAATCAACTATAAGACTAAAGTTGGGGTTATGGTTCAACGCCACAAGGTTAAGAAACAACCGCTTCAGCTGGCAACAGAGCGCTTTCAGCATCTAGTGGGGGTCAATGCAAAAAGTCCGAATTTTCGAAAGCTCTGGGAGGCCCTGAAGAAACTACCGTCACAGAGACAAGCAGGAATATTATGGTTACAATCGCTACAGGTAATGGCATCAGCAGTCTGGTTGGACTCCAAGAGCATGCAATTGGATACAAAGTGTAAACGGTGTGAATGGGGATGGGAGTCTTCAACCCATATCTGGGTTCACTGCCCTCTCTCTGCAGAGGTCTGGAGGTGGTGCAAAGTGCAATGGGATCAGATGGTGGGTAAGGATTGGGTGTGGACAAATGACTGGACCTTGTACGGTTCCACAGAGAAGGACAGCAGCCTGCTGGCTGGCTGGGGTTATGTTGCCCTCGTCTGTAGAGGAGCAATCATAAGCAGTATTTGGAAAGGCAGAAATGCGTGAGTTTTCAAAAACGAAGTTATCACTACTCGCCGTCAAATCAATTTGGCAAAGGAACAGATTCGCTTGGCCATCCAAGCAGATTGGTGGGGAACCAGAAATAGATATTGGGAGGAACTTATCCTGGTTCAGAAACACTTGGGCGAGAAATCGTGCCTTTGTGTCAACTGCCCCAGAAGGTCCTCTGAGTTTTTCGGACTAGCTGCACCCGACATCTTTATGAGCAGGGGCAGAGTTTAAAAATATGATTGTTATAGGAGATGGGAACAGTGCTTTGGCAGGTGTTATCAGATCCTTTGTTCCTGAACTATAAAGTCATTACGGATAGTAGACCTCCCCGGACGAAATATGATTAGCACAGGCATTCGGAGAGGAGGGTCTACCCCCCCTTTTTTTTTGAAAGCTATTGGGCTATAGTTAGGATGCTGAATCCAGTTATCAGCAGCGTTTGTTAAGGTTTTTTGGAATAGGCAACGAGCTTTGGTCAAAAGCTAAACTGGCTAAGGCTGTCTGGACCACTCCGGGTTGAATTGTGAGGTCCCCGGCCTCTTCCCAATTATTTTTATAACGTGAAATGTGGACGCTTTCCAAAAAAAAAAAAAAAAAAAAAAGAATAATAATAATAATAAAAAAAAAATCGTTGAACCTCCGTGCGGGCTACTCGTCGTCTTTTAGAATGGAAGGGCGGAGATACACACGTGGGATCTCGCTTTCGAGTCAGATCTCAACGACTCTCGTTATGCAGCTCAGATTCCCACGTGGATCGCCTCAGCCTGGTCGCTCGTTCCTTGTGTTCGGCTTCGCCACGCGTCCGGTAGTGGAACCCCCTTTGCCAATAACACTCTGCGCGACGACAATCGCTACACAAAGTGTTGGGCCAATGGGATGCTACCGCCGCGACGGGATGAAAAAAAAAAAAAAAAAATCGAAATAGTAAAGGTCCCCTTCCCATTTAAGCACCTTCCGTTTTCTTTTATAGAAATATAATTTGCAAGATACGATTATATAACCCCCAAACATAAGATATGTGCCAAAATACCCCTATAAGAGGTGGGGAGAGGGGAATTTCATTTGAGGTCCATATAATTGGAATATGCCTCCGTCAGGTGGATGTTCACGTCCAGATTTGGGCGTTGAGGAGACTCAACGCTGTTAGTAGGACTTGGTCCCGGTAGGCCGTGTGCTGCCGAGGGTAGAACCCTCGTTCTTTTTTTTTGGGAGCAAAGCTCCAATCTATTTGTGGGGAGCAGCACGTGCTAGGAACCGAGCGCAACGTCAGATATGGAAATTTACATAAAATTTTGAAAATTAAAGATACTGGGGCCATTACCCGGCTTTGACCAAGAAAAACTCGAGTCACTTGGAGAGTTACTGCGACGAGATTCAGAAATAAGAAAAAATCAGAAAACGATTCAAACCCCCCCGTCAATCCTCTTTACCTCACTCCGGCAAGACTTGCTACAACAGAGCCCCATCTCCGCCGCTGCTATGCCCTATTTCAATCCTACGAGCTAGCCCCCTCACAAGTAGGACGCTTGATATCCCACCGTCTACTTCTCCCACTCACCTCTTTTTTGAGAAACAGAAAAATCTGCACAATTCAGAAAGAGACTCAAACACCGCCACTCCAACCTCTATACCCCTCTCTGTGACGAACTACTTCCCGAACCCGTGCTATCTTTCGTACCCTTTCTTTTGCTTATATCATACCAACCCCATAAAAATCCCGTTCGTTTTCTTGATTTCGGGTGCCACATTTTTTGGCCCCCATCTTTCGGAAGCTTTTTCGATTCTCGGGTTCTGCTTTTCCTTTTTGCAATTAAGGAAATACATAGGAAATTACGTGCGCCTTAGTGAGCGCACTGGGAATTGGGTCCGACAGTTGGGAATTCCGGGATAAGCGGAACTTCGACGCATCCTTTTTGTGTGTGAATGTTCTTGGTCACGTTGGGGAAAACTCTCGGAATTTTGTACGAATACGAATAGGCATAGGATTTTCTTTTCCCGCTTCGCTTTTCGCGCACTGATATGGCATTTCAATTTTTGAATTAGGACAAAGGCAAGCTGTAACTATTTTGGTGCCTTTTTCTCTCTTTTTGTTGACGGCGCCGCGCATGCAAAAACTTTCTCCTCTTTGTCCCCCGCATCGCTCCCTCCCCTTTCTCCCTCTTCTTTCTCTCTCCTCGTAACTGTTTTTTTCTCTCTCTCTCCCGCTTTGCTTTTTGCGCGCCCATTTCCCTTTCTTGATCATCTGAATCTTGGACCTGTCTTGCGCTACTTCTCGCGCCTTTTCACTTCTCACCGTCTGAGTCCAGCACACGACGCCCGGTCGATCCTTCGACAACTTCAGCTCACCAATCAGGTGCGTGGATCAATAGGATCTTCCTATTGCGCGACAAATCTGATTGGTTGAACCTTGAGTTTCGAAGGATCAACATGGCTTCCGCGGATCACTCTTCTTAAAGTCTTCTCCTCCTGCTTCTTTCCCTACACTTCGACTTTCCCCCTGCCTTCTCTCTCCCTCGCCCCACTTCTCGCCACTATAAATTTCACAAACGAGCCTGCAAATCGCTCTTACGTTCTCGACTCTCAAGCCAGCTTCCGGGAAGTAGTGGCTAGGGAGAGTGTTTGGTGCGAGTCGGAAAGTCCTGTCGGGCTGACGATAGGCTGATCGATTGCGCGTTGGATCGCCACGACGGATTGTGGGATTTGCGGGGACCGCGTCGAGTTTTCGTCAGCAGGGTGACGATCGCAATGGTGGGAGTTAGCACGCGACGACCGGGATCGTCGGTGCGGATATGAGGATCGATGAAGTGGAGTTGAGTGAGTGATTGGCCCGGGGCCATATTGAAATTAACGGCGAATACGCCTTTGTGGTTGTGAATCTTTATCTCTGGCGTGAGTGTACGGCGGCAACACCGAACTTTCTCTCTTCGGATTTCGCCATTCTCTCTCTCCACATTCTTCCCTCATCTCCCCCCCTCCTTCTCCTCTATCTTTGAATGATGATGTGTCTCTCTCTCTCTCTCTCTCTCTCTCTCTCTCTCTCTCTCTCTCTCTCTCTCTCTCTCTCTCTTGAATAGGAATGAGTCGGCATGATGTCTTTGTGTGAAAGAACTTCGTCCGGAACTCTTCCATTAGTTTCCTAGGAAGTCCCCCTATGCAAGAACCCCGTCTTCTTGTCTTGTGAACGGTGGATGCGTGTGTATTGTTCTGATCCATCCTTTTTGTCTCTGCGCATATCTCATTTTCGCACCCTCCACAGTGAATGAATGTATGGAGATCCTCGTTTCTTTGCGTTGATTAGATGATTGTTGTTGGGATTTTATTCAAGAATGAAAGAGTGTTTAGATCTGTAGCTGTAAATGTACTGCGCATGCCATCTGCCTTATGCTGCACGACAACAGCACCCGAGCCACAGGGCGGCCCCGAGAAACATGGCGCCTCGGATCAACGTCGCGTTGGCTCACTAAACGCGAGCTGCGGGCCGGTCCACTAGTTACATGCATGATCAAGCTGATGAGTGTTCTCTCTCTCTCTCGTGTAGAAAAGGATTGATTGGGGGGTTGCGCGAGTGTTCTCTTTTCTTGATGACGTCTCGAGGTTTTTGCAATGGATTGATATGTGGACTGACAAGTACCCTCCGATCGGGCGTCAGCCTCCCGTACCTCCCGTATCAACACGGCATTTTCCTTACAACGAGGAAAGGACACGTGTATGCGAGTGGGACGTACGAGAAGCTGTCGCACAAATCGGCGGGCGATACTACTTCCCTCCGGCAAACCATTGTTCAGGGTTTGTAGAGGTTGGGTTTGTTATTATCGACACGCACTTCCCACCCTACTCAATATTGCTCCCCTTTAACGAGTTGATCGTCATTCCATGGACTGCAGTGGCGCCCCATTGGCCTCGAACCCTGTGCACAGAGTGCCAGCGTTTCGATCGCTACGAAGCAAAGGGCTTCCACTACCGAATACGAAGTGAGGACGAGCATAAGGAAAGAGCCACGCGTCTGCAGCCCTCCTCATCAGACTCAGAACTGACCAGCGAGCGACGACGGGATTTAAACCCGAATACGAAACACGCGAAGCGTGCCGAAGCCCTTCCGCTCTAAACGACCGGCCATAGCGCGGTGGGAAGCTCGACAATACTTTTTGGATTGAATTTGGATTTTTCTCTTTTCGCGCCGTGCCCGCGCGCGCATTCCGCGACGCGCAAAAGCAACTGACTTACTTCATTGAACCAATACGAGGGATTTCAGTTCTGTTTGTGCCCCCACACTCAATTTCCAAAAATCCTTGGCACACCCATCTTGCTGTTTTTCTGGGCCTCTTTCCGCACATCTAGTACTCCAAACGAAAGACAGCACAGGGCGTGAGGTTGGTATCGGAGCCGACACGTGTCGGTTCTGACGATAGTAAGTCGAACTGGCGAGAGGTAGAAGAAGAAGTCCCCCACCCGCTCGCCGAGATCGTCTAGTGACCAGATCTATATTTGGTGCTGTTATACCAGCTATACCAATGGTGGACGTTAATAGGGTAGTGGTTAGCATTCACACCCTCTTTCCCTTCTTCCCTAACCATACCCATCCCGAGGCTTGGTTGGAAGCCGTCGAAGCTCAAGGCTACATCGCGGGTGATCTTTCTCGCGTTCTTACCTTGCTACTTCGCAATACGTCGCATGATTCGTTTAGAAAGCACGTGCGGGTAGATTGGAATACTTTCACACAAGCCTTTTTGGCCCGATTCGATACGGTCAGTGAAGATGCCGCTTGGTACGTGCTCAAAACTCGGCCATAAGGACGAGGGGAAATGTTGCCCGATTTCGTGGATCAATTTCAAACCACATTGGACAAATCTGGGCGAGACGAGAAGTTCTCTCGAGTTCTGTTCATCGATCACTTACGAAGTCCGACGTTGAAAGGGAAATTGCAAAAAAAGGTCCCACCGAAGACACACCAGCTATCGGCTATCATCACTAAATCATTGGAACTGGACCTGGCTGATACAAAAAAATATATAAGTCAGGGAGACGAGGATATTACAGATACCATACGGGATGTCGCGGCTAAAAGGTGATCGTGGTTGCGAGCGGTAGAACGGTTCTATCCCCGCCCCGACCATGACCTTCCTGACGGGATCGTTTCCAATATTCCGCCTGTTTCGTCTTCCTCTCCCCCGGTGAATCAACCGATCGCGACAGTTAAAAACGGAATCTCACCGGAACCCCCCTCGCCGGCCATAACCAACTTACATCTTGCCTAGATGATCCATACGGCCACTACCAAGCAGTCCGAATGGATGAGCAACTTGATCGAAATGCAGGCTGCTCATATGGAGCGGATGGAACAGATAATGAGAAGACTAATTAAGCCTAATCTGGCCCCTGCTCGGCCTGCTCCCGCGTCATTTTCACTCTTGCCTGCCCCGCCTGCACCTCAGTTCCCTCACCCAGCTAATCCAGCAGGAAAGATCGAGTGTTTTAACTGCAAACAGCCCGGACATTTCGCCCGAGACTGCCCGCAGCCAACTCGTAGTCAACCCCCACATGCGGCGGCCCCTCCCGATGATCTTGAATGGGTCGATCGTGAATCCAATCCTGGTCCGCAGTTTCGGACAGGAGAAATTGATGTGTTACGAGCACTCAAGCAATTGGATATTCGTATTCCGATCCCGGTGGGACATCTTCTCACCATATCTGAAGCGGCGAATGATTAACTTTTGCAACATTGCCAGAAAAATCAAAAGCGCTTCACCTATCAATGCATACAGCGAATGTTGAAGAAGAAGGAAGGAAGCGAGGAAGTTACACCGCCCGAACCCGAAGCCGACGAACCTGAGGCCGCGCGTATAGCAGCGATTCTTTAGCAGAAAAATATCACTTTGTACGAGCTCGGTCGGTACTGTGGAAAAGTGCGGAATGTGATTGTGAAGTTTGGGGCAAGCTGTTTAACGCCCTTATCGACACAGGGTCTTCTGCAGTAGCCATATCATTAGACACTGTCAGAAAGACGGGACGACTCGGATCCATTCTCCCTCAATCTAGCAAGGACAATTATGCCTCAGCCGACGAGGAAGCAATGAACATTGTAGGCATTATTGAGAATGTGGCTGTAAAGGTTGGACGAGTGCACGTCCTCGTCAACGCGCTCGTGATAGATGTGCGTTCCTATTCCGTGTTGTTGGGACTACCTTGGGCGATGTCGGTGGGCGCACGACTGCATTTCAATTCGAAACAACTGGTGCTTACGCAAACTGGGATGATTCGATTCATTAATCCCGAGGAGTGTTCCTCCTCAGACATCGATAGTGCAATCGGGGTACCGGAATACGAAGAAGAGTTGCCTAGCGGAGATGAATGGAAGCACCTGGTCCAACTTTTTGAACACGAAATTCCCGAAGAATTTCAAGTATGCCCCGACACTGCCCGAAGCTTCCACGTGGATTCAGGAGACAGCGCGCTTGCGCCTCCAATAACCCAAGTTAGTCCTTCAGTCCTTCTCGGGGAACCTATATTACAAGTATCTGACATGGCCGATGATTTGGAACCCCGTCGCACCTTGTACGAAGGAGCTCTCTCCTTACGAACGCGTTATCAGCAAACGGAACAGTATTTGGATGTTTCTGTTTTTCCGCTCAGATCGTTACTAACGACAGGAGCCACTATCGCCTTGATTAAATAGGAGGCGGAAGCGCCGGTAAGTGATGTACCTGATCTGATGCGAGAAATGACGGATCTAACGGGGCTAACTGTGGAACCGACCTCGGTTGGTTCAGAGACTGATGCTGAAACTAAAGAAACGGAGATGATCAGCCCCGCTGAGTCCCAGATGATAGCAACTGTCTTCTCTGTTCGCACCAGTAGTTCCGTTTTCTCTAGTGCTTATGATCGGCGGGAACGGCCGGTTGATTGGGTCGATATGCCCCTTAAGATTTTCGGGGAATCAACAATCACGCTGTTGAGTCACGTTCCCGCGAAACTTCGGAAGTCGTTAATTTGTGTGTTAAATAGTTACGCATAAGTATTGAGCATACACGATAATGACATCGGCTTAACTAATGTGATCGAGCATGTCATTCTCACGGGAGACCACCCACCCATTAGCTGCGTTCCTTACCGATACTCGCCAGCTCAACGAGCGGCCGTTTTTCAGCGGATTAAAGAGTTCGAAGCTAATGGATGGATCGAACCCGCAATAGGTCCCTGGTCTTTTCCCGTAGTAATCGTGACTAAAAAAGCCGGAGGGATTCACATTTGCATTGATTATCGAAAGTTGAATGATATCACGATCAAAGATGTGTACCCCCTCCCCCGGATTGATAAGTTGTTGGATGCGATTGGGAGTGCTCGATTTTTCAGCAAGTTTGATGTTCGCCATGGGTTCCATCATCTTCTTGTTTGAGAAGAAGATCATCCAAAAATGACATTTGTGCTTTTCGAGGGTACGTGGCAGTGGATTCGATGTCCGATGGGTATCTGCAACGCCCCCGCAAATTTTCAACGAGCCATGAACATGGCTTTTTAGAATTTCGTGCGGAAGACTCGTTTGGCGCAGAGCATCATCAACTACTGCGTGATTGTGTACATGGATGACATCTTGGTGTACTCGAGTTCCTACGAGGGACACGTGCAGCACATCGAATGGGCACTGCACGCATTACGAGATGCGGGTTTCAAAGTGGCGCTTGAGAAGTGTCAGTTTTTTCTTACCACTATTTCCTTCTTGGGACACGTGGTGACAGACACGGGACTTCAATCGGAGCCGCAAAAGGTGGCAGCTGTCAGGGATGCGCCGGTGCCTACGACTATCACGTAAGTTCGCGCCTTTCTGGGCCTGGCCTCGTACTACTGAAGATTTATCAAGGGCTTCGCGGCGATTGCGGGACCCCTCACAAATCCGCTGCGCAAAAATCAGCCGTTGATCTGGACGCTGGAGTGCGATCAAGCGTTTTCCAAACTCAAGGCCGCTCTGATTTCGGCTCCGCTCCTTATAAGACTCGATCTCGAAAAGCCTTTTGTTCTCATCACTGACCGACAGCCAGAAGCAATTTCGGCGATCCTTGCCCAGGTGGGACCAAGCGGACTCGAGAATGTGGTGGAGTATGCGTCCAAATCGGTGCCCGCTTGCAAGCTCAACTACGCCGCTCTAACGGGAGAATGCTACGCGGCTCAACCTGTACGGGCGAAAGTTTACCCTGGTAACTGATCATGAGCCCTTGTTGGCTCTGAAGAAATCGAAGGATTACTCGGGCATGATCAGGCGATGGGCAACGGTGCTGCAAAACATAGACTTTGACATTCGTCATCGAAAGCACAAGAGACACGGGAATGCGGACGGACTAGCACGACTGCACCGGCCTGAGAAAGTTCCAAAGAGTGAGGAGGTGATTCCGTGGAACGAACCTGAACAGGAGATCAGACCTCGATACGGCCAAGTGGAGATCTTATCAAAACAGTAAGCGACACGAGGAATAATTTGTCTGTTTTACCCTCTCTGCAATACAGTCCCATCCCTTCCTCCTTTGTCATCATGACTACCCTTCCTGCCTCCGCAACCCCTTTGTCTCCTACTAATTCTGCCTCTCTCACGTCCTCAACTTTCTTTGCCACTGTCCCCGATAAATTCTGTTATTTTTGCACGTGCATTGCACGGGTTTATGGGGTCGACTGTCATCCTTTCGAAACCGGGTTTGTCGACAGGGTAGAATGTGCCACGTGCGTCAATCGTGCGCACGGGGCTTGCGTTCGATATCGGACGAGTAGCAAAGAATGGAGGTGCCCCCTATGAAGAACGAACAAACTCCCCACGGAGGTTCGATTCGAGGCTGCCCGTACGGACGGCCCTGAATACGACGAAAAATACCGACGAGTGGAGGTTTGGAGGGATAAAATTTTATTGGCGAAATTAGCAGGATTATCATTGGGTCACCTCACCAAACACGACAGATGTAGGGCGACCGAGAGATCTCGGGACTATCGATGGATCAACGGTCATTTGGAAAAGCGTAAAACTGACGGATCGGGGCCGTGGTTGACGGTTCCCCATCCATTCCTGAGATATGATTGGATCCGATCTGCTCACGAAGAACAGGCCGCTCATTTCGTGATACGTGTCACGGAGGCAACTGTAGACCAGACCGATGGTTCTGGTCCAACATACAAGATGATGTCAAATACATTGTTGCCAACTGTCTGGTCTGTGCCGCTGATCGCGCCCCAATTCGGGGACCAAACATGATAGTACCAACGGAAGTAGAGCGTCCTTTCCAGCGAGTCAGTATGGACACGACAGATATCGATGTGCCACCTGACCCAAACCATTGTGAATATTCTATCCTTTTAGTATTAATTGACCATTTTTCCAAGTACATCAAAGTTTACCCCTGTAAGACCCACAAAGCCGCAGAAATAGCTAAGTACATCGATCGCTTCCTCTTTACCCATCTAGATACGGAAGAAATTCTAACCGACAATGGGTCTAAATTTAAGGGAGAAGAACTGCTCGCACGAAGGGGCGTCACGCTCCGACATACGGCACCCCACGTGTCCCAGTCGAAGGGGTTGGCTGAGAATGTCAACCGTATGATTAAAACCGCCCTTCGTAGGAATTTAGCAGCACACGACACGCGTCCGTGGCCCGAGATCGTATATCAGATCGTCAGGATCCACTGGGCCACCCCTTACAAGGCCACGGGGTTTACCCCTTTTCAGCTTCGTACTAATAACCTCCCCTGTATCGACTACCGGGGTAACTCGAAAATTGTCGAACCAGGGGGTAGAGACACGCGTACATCCCTCAAGGCCAAGGCCAAAAGGTACACCGAATTAATGGAGCGGGCTGTTCCGAAGCTAGCCCGAAAAAGACAAAGGATGACCGATCTGGCCCACGATAGGCAGGTCCGTAGCTACGAAGCCCGAAACGGAAATGTTGGGCCCCAACATCAATATAAATTAGGGGACCTAGTGCAGGTACGTAAATGTGCACGCGACCGCAAACTCGCTCCCAAGTTCTCTGGCCGCTTTCGCGTTGTCGAGCTCGGTCCTAACAGCGCCAACACGGTGCGCATCGTGCCTGAGGCTAGTGCTAGCCATAACTCTGTCTTCATCGTCCGGCATACCTCCTACCTCCGTCTTCTTCCTCCTTCTGATCTTCCTCCCTCTTCTTGCTCGAAAAGCGAGGACAACGACGACGATCTAACTCTCTCTCCGCTCTCTCCCTCCTGTCCTTAGTCCTCCTCTCCGACCTCGCCATGAGTATCATCACAGAGCGGGTTCTTGACGAACAGTTGTTGCAGCGACGTGGCCATATCTCAGAGAGTCGGCAAGTTTGTCACCCGCGGCTCAACACGGATCTTCGGCGTTTGGCGCAATTCTTCTGCGACGTGGGTGTGTGTGCCGCCGCCGCGTTTCGAATTGAAGGGAGTCCTCACGCAATAATATTTGCGGAGGTGATCGCAGTTCATCGGCGAGCGGCTCCCAGAACGAGCCACATCACCACGGTTGCGGCGTTCAGCGGCGACATCAGCTCGGTCAATCCGCAGTGGCATACCATGATCTTGACCTTGCTGCGCGAGTGGACGGAGCAGGTGTCCAACGTGTGGCAGCATGTCCTCACCCGACCTGGGTATAACCTCATCCCGATCTTTGCACCGGATCCTGGCGATATTCGTCGTTTTCCGCGCGAGCGGCCAGTTGCGATCCCCACCCTCGTCCCCTTCCCATGTCCCCAATGAACCACGCCGATCCTCTCGCTCCTCTCTCTATCTTTGGTCTCCCCTCTCTTTTCCCCACCTTCTGGCAATCCAATCTTCATCCTTCTCTTTCCTTCTCATTCGAGCCTCTTTCAGTCCCTCTTATCAATCCTGGGCATTGGCGGCTGTGGCGCAAAACTTTTGAGGAACTGTCTTTCTGCTTGGCCAGAGTACAGGTGACGTGGACGCAGACCAGCGAGCATCCTGCGTGGATCGAAAATCCGGCGCTGCTGATCATCCAAACTTGGAGGACTAACGTGGAAGGCGATCTTCTTGGCTTTCTCTTTGGATCAGTACAGTCGGGGCGCCGCCATCTGATTGCGCAGGAGCTCATCGCACCGATCGTGCAATTGGCGGACGATCTCTCGCCCGACATTTATTCGCAGAGTGACGACAGTCCTCCTCCACACATTCTCGAGCGGTCATTGGATCCATATCTTCAGTGGACTGCGTGCTTGGAGGAGCCCAGAGACGAAGATACGCTGCCGTCGCGGCAGGAGTATCTGAAGCCGTGTGATATCATCCCCCAAGCCTTCTATCCGAGGGCAGAGGAAGTGGTGATCGGCGACGAAGAGGACGGAGATGAGGAAACAACGGAGGAGGGAAGCTATAGCGAATATAGCGAGGGTGAGCTGAGTGAAGAAGAAGAGGAGGAAGAATAAACCGGGTCTGAGTGGGAAGCCTTGCCGGAGGAAGCAACGCGCATGGGAACGGAGGCGGAAGATCCGGAAGCAGCGTGAAAGCGTGAAGAAATTGCCACCGGGAAACGCCAGCTGGAGTTCGCTAGGGGAGCGAGCCTGCGCATCGGTAACGATCCGACCAGAGATCCGGAGCCGCCAAAGCCCGAAGATGGCGACCCTGCAGCCGCCACCTCAAGTGCCGCGCGACGGAGACGGAGCCGATCCCCCTCCTCCTCCAGCCCCACCCGTCCCCCAGTTCGCCCACGTACCGATGCGGGCGATAGGCCTTCGTCCTCGGACGCTATCCCGCCGACCCCTTGATTTTCTCACCCTCGAACAGATCCGCACCCCCGTCACCTTCCCCCTCCATCCCTTCCTCCCCCATCTCTTCCGCGACTTCTACTCTACCCGCCTACTGGCTACCGTTTACCCCCACGCATCCCTTCAGCCCGCTGCTCCCACGTTCTGCAGGCATATCCTGCTGTTCAACACTACATGGGAACGATGCAACTTGGTAGAAGTCTACTGCGTAGCCACGGGGACAATCCCCGCCTGCTGCCACTACGAGTTCTTTCGAGCGACGCTTCTCCGCACCCTCTCATCCTTCTATCGCGATTACCTCGTTTCCCTCCCTCGCAGCGGTGATCACTTCCCTCACTTCCTCCGGATCATCCAATATGAGAAGCTTCTGGTGACGGTAGAAGGGATGAATCGTTACCTACCCCCACTTCCTCCCCGACGTCCCCGAGAGATCCCCTCCATGTACCACCTTTATTGGCCCATTCCTACTAGGAGGTAGATCCTGATCGCATCACTATTCCCCCTCCCCCCCCCTCTCTCTCGCTCTCCATTTAATCAACAAGGGAAAACGGCACGAATCAGTGAGCTTTGTGAAGATCATGCCATCGACGATGACATCAACCTACGCTCTGATTCGACGGCCAGCAATAAACCGGGGTGCAGAGCACACGGAGAACCGGCGGAGGATGATGGCGTCACCTGGATGACCATCAACGATTCCTGCAGCAAGAGCCCACAGAAGATTGCAATTGAAGTTGGTGTCAACATGGACTTTGGCCGGATCATTTGTTGATACGCTTGGTTCCTCATGCATCACTTTGTTCTCTCCCTCTCTCTCTCCTTCTCCGCCATTACAAGCAATTAAGAGATCGCATAATTTTGGAACCCCCTACACGTCACATATGTGACGTCACATATGTGACGAACTTCTTCCCGAACCCGTGCTATCTTTCGTACCCTTTCTTTTGCTTGTATTATACCAACCCCATAAAAACCCCGTTCGTTTTTTTGATTTCGGGTGCCGCATTTTTTGGCCCCCATCTTTCGGAAGCTTTTTCGATTCTCGGGTTTTGCTTTTTCTTTTTGCAATTCGGGAAATACATAGGAAATTACGTGCGCCTTAGCGAGCGCACTGGGAATTGGGTTCGACAGTTGGGAATTCCGGGATAATCGGAGCTTCGACACATCCTTTTTGTGTGTGAATGTTCTTGGTCGCGTTGGGGAAAACTCTCGGAATTTTGTACGAATACGAATAGGCGTAGGATTTTCTTTTCCCGCGTCGCTTTTTCGCGCGCGGATATGGCGATTTCAATTTTTGAATTAGGACAGAGGCAAGCTGTAACTGTTTCGGTGTCTTTTTCTCGCTTTTTGTTGACGGCGCCGCGCATGCAAAAGCTTTCTCCTCTCTGTCCCCCCCATCGCTCCCTCCCCTTTTTCCCTCCTCTTTCTTTCTCCTCGTAACTGTTTTTTTTTTTTCTCTCTCTCCCGCTTTGCTTTTTGTGCGCGCATTTCCCTTTATTCATCATCTGAATCTTGGACCCGTCTTGCGCTAGTTCTCACGCCTTTTCTCTTCTCACCCTCTGAGTCCAGCACACGATGCCCGGTCGATCCTTCGATAACTCCCGCTCACCAATCAGGTGTGTGGATCAATAGGATCTTCCTATTGCGCGACGAATCTGATTGGTTGAACCTTGACTTTCGAAGGATCAACATGGCTTCCGCGGAGCACTCTTTTCAAAGTCTTCTCCTCCTGCTTCTTTCCCCACACTTCGACTTTCCCCCTACCGTCTCTCTCCCTCGCCCCCCTTCTCGCCACTATAAATTTCGCAAACGCGCCCGCAAATCTCTCTTACGTTCTCGACTCTCAAGCCAGCTTCAGGGAAGCAGTGGCTAGGCAGAGTGTTTGGTGCGAGTCGGAAAGTCCTGTCGGGCTGACGATAGGCTGATCGATTGCGCGCTGGA
>BFEA01000031.1:4012512-4024710 GCA_003427395.1 Chara braunii
TTTTTTTTTTTTTTTTTTTTTTTTTTTTTTTTTTTTTTTTTTTTTTTTTTTTTTTTTTTTTTTTTATATTGCAATGCGGGCCCTGTGCCCAAGGCTCCATGTGTTGTGTGTTTACCATTGAGAGAAATGGGACGGGCCTGGCTCCACTACTCACCACATCCACAAACGACAAAAAACATGGCGGTGAATGCTGGTAGTGGAGCGGGGTCCATGGGTTGGCTGCCTGTCCAGCGGCCTAGCTCAGTTGGTAAGGCACGCAAGTGGCATTCAGTACGTCTGGGGTTCAATTCCCGTTGGCCTCATTAGCGTCCACCACCTTGAGACATGCCGTTGGTCCCCTCGAGTGGCATTGAGCAGAGACTGCTCATGTTCATACCGGGAGGGGACCGGAGGGGAGGCACAGTGACTGGCCTATCGAAGAAGCTCGGTCCTGACGCCACAGGCTGACCCCTGGCCGATATCGCTCACCTGCTGTACCTGCTGTACCAGGTATCGCACATGCTGGTGGGTGCAGATCCCACATGTTCCCTCGTTGGAGGCTTGAGCACGGATGTGGCTGCTACGGGGTTCCACGTAATACTATGATGACAATAAAAAAGGCCTGAAAGGCCCTCCTGTCCAGATTTGACAGGTAATTGAATGGTTGGGCTTAAAAAAAAATAGCCTTTTGAAAGCAAAAAAAAAAAGAGTTCTACAAACTGTAAGCCACTATGGGGGACAGAACTGTGTCGTAAACCTGGCCCCCCCTCTGCTTTCATGTCCGTCCTCTGAAGGCTGTGGGTGGATTTGGATGTCGCCCCCAGTGGACTATTTCTAGGCCTTTTTCCCCATTTTGGCATTCTATGCACAACTCCAATTTTTTTTCCTCTTTTTTTCTTTCTATTTTATAAAAAGCCCAGGGTGTTGTAGAGGCCAAGGACCAGACCCACGGTGACCGCTGGCAGCGGCAGCCGATGGTTGTCCTGACAGGATAGGCCACCTTCCCTACACTTCCCCACATGAATTCTCCCATCGCACCCCCTATCCCTACTATCTTACCTTAATGTGACCAGCACGCACAACAATCACTCCACCCATATAGAGGGCAACTTGGACAAGACAGCAGTGACAAGCACCAAGCCTGGGCAGCCCCCTAGCGGACAAACCTCGCCGGCTCACGCAATCTTTCTCTACAGGCCCAATATCAGAGAGTTTACCCAGCAGGAGTACCTAAGCTAGGCAAACCGTCGCCCACGGACACATCCTACCGTCCTTCGCCTAACTTGCCCAAGGCCAGGCGGAACTCAGATTAGCCGGAGCAACTTACATACCTACCCTAACACCTGCTTTTCTGGCGTCGGGGCACTTTCAGGCGGGGCTCCAAGGCTCGGCTTCAATGGCTGGGCAAGGTCATTACACAATGTATTGGCTGTATCTGGCCCGAAAAGGGCCTAAGTACAGACTGTACAGATATTGCAGCCATCTTTTTATTTGGGGGAGGACAGTAGTCCGAGTTCCTTTTGGCTTGTGCAGTGTCACTGACCTCAGGTTTGCCTTTTGCATAGGCAATTTCGCTGACCAGTTGCTGGTCAGAGTTGCTCTGTCGCAGTTGGTTTCGGTCAGAGAAATTGCAGCAAATGCTGCTTCTGTAAGTTTCAAACCGTTCTTGTAATACAGCCTTTTTTTTTTTTTTTTTTTTTTTTTTTTTTTAAAGCTTCCATGGCTTCTGCCATTTTCAACAAGATGTACACCAATTTAATATTTAGGGGAAAGTTAACCTTTTTAGTTTGAAATAGGCAAGAAAATGCAAAGTGTAGCTGATGTCATTGTTCGAGTTTCAGAATGTGCAAGTTTAGCTGGGGGTTGAAACTGTGACTGTTTGTTCAGAGTGGCATGAATGCAGATTTAACAGCGTTTTTTTGCCGCTTTCAAGAGCTGCAATAACCCGCTTAAATATGCTAATGTCGTCGGCCAGGGGCCGCCCACAGGCCACAGCAAGGCCCTGCAGGCCTGCGCCAGACTGAACCAAACAAGGCCCCTGAACCGAGGCTTCAGAGGCCCTGCGCCCGACAGTTGACTAAATTCAACTGTAACTCGGAATATTGAGGTTCACGAGTCAAAGTCTGCACGGACCCAGTCCAGGCCTCCAATCAGACACACACATTGGCTGAACGCAGGTATCCAGGCAGAATCTGGTCCAAGTGGAAGTCTGTATGAGATCCAGGCCATCGACTAGAAATCAATACCAGAGGCTGGTCAACTTGTGACTAGTATACTACTTATTGATCCAGCCCCTGTCATCGACATTCAGTCTTGCACTTGCTGCTTGATGCTGGCTGTATGCTGGCTTGACGCTGGCACTATGCTGGCATCGTGTGTGACGACGACGCGAGACTGCTGCATTGTGTGTTGGCGCCTCTCTGCTCTTGGCGCCAGCTGGAGATTTGATTGCTGACATGGCACTTGCTACACTGTCTTCTACACGATTAGGAAATCAACGAGGAGGGAGATCAGGGCTGTGAGATAGGGTTGTCAGGGAGAGAGGGAAACTTACCTAATTGATGTTGTCGACGTTGCGCGCTGCTGTGGCGTCTTCATGCGAGATTTGTGCCTATGTGGCACTATGCTGTGGTCGGATCTTGCTAGGCTCATCTTGGATTTTGTTTGCTGACGTGGAAGAGGGGAGATGCCCAAGGTAGGAGTGGGTTATGAGGGAGATGTATCTACGATGACATGGATGGATACTTTCTCTTCCACCCTCTAAGTCTTATCTCCCTCCTTTCAAATTCATCCTTTGGTTACATGACATTGTACTTCAGATCACATTAAATGATTATTGGAGACATTGACAAGCGCTGAGGTATCTCATATTTCGACATTGACGAGGTTCCTTCCAGACTGGGTTCATTGCAATTTGGTATTAGAGCTATTCGTCCTTCATCGCGATTTGCTGATGCATGCCGAGACGCGCTATGGTAAGTGCGGGGAGGTGGGTCGCGCGTCGTTTGATCCGCGTTTATAAACTCATGCAATTATAATCGCGAGTCTAGACATTGGCATGTCGATGCGTGTGCTCACTTACCTGATGATTGGATGATGACGCGGACCTTGAAAAAGCAGACCGGCGACATTCCTGACGTGGCGCGTCGTCGCTGACTCAGAGGTGGCGATCAGTGACCGGCGAGAGCATCGTTCCCTTAAGCACTGACATGGCGTTGAACTATCGACCAGAGAGAGAGAGAGAGAGAGAGAGAGAGAGAGAGAGAGAGAGAGAGAGAGAGAGAGAGAGAGAGAGAGAGAGAGAGAGAGAGAGAGCAGTGCTGACGTGACATTGGGAGTGCCGCATATGTGGCATGGCATATGGGTGTTGATGTGGCATCCAGAGGACCAATCGGGTATTGTCCGACGTGGCACTTTCCTGTGTCGCGGCCTACCTGTTGACATGGCACTTTCAAGGACTTGGTAGTGGAACTCTGCTGACGTGGCTACTGGGACTTACGATTTGACGGTCTTGCTGGCCATTGTCGCAAACGTGGTATACTCGGTGGATGTGTTGTGTTGGCCATACTGGGATGTGAAACGTGGCAGGGAAGACGTGTGCTGCTATTTTCCGTGAAGATTGGCGGGAGCGATACTTGCACTTGCGTGCACTGATGGGCGGTACGACACTCTGTTACGCCGTAGTACCACACGGCAGTCCTTGTGCCTGGATTCGAGTATCAACAGTGAGACAGCAATAAAATGATCAATTGACACATTGATTGCTTTGTGTTGTTGTTGGTTGAATCTACTCACCCGTCCCGGTCTGTTCTGTGGATGCTTGTTGACTCATCACTTGTGTTGTTGTCTTGATCATACTAGTCGTGGTTGAGGTATCTGTACACTCTCAAATAGCAACATCATCACATAGATAAACCGCAGTATTAGAAATAGACAGAATTGAAAATTTGAATCCTTATTTATTTCTTATTATTTTTTTTGTCGTATAAATTTAAACTTGAGGTGCAGCTGTGAAATTTTCTATTGTCTTATTGTGCGGCATACTCGCTCATTAGGATAACTTTTGTATGGAATTGTATGCGTGCGTCTGTTCTGACCTGATTTATTCCCCATCTCTTCTACCCCATCTCCATTACTCTCTTTGCTGATGAAGAAGAGGTAGTGTTGAGAACTCGTGGCAAGATTGAGGAACGATGGCAACTAATGTTGAATCGTCTTTGTACATTGCTGCAAGAATTGCAAAGAGTTGGCCCCAAAGTTGAGCAACATGTACGCAACATGTTTCATCTGCAGGCAGCATAGGACAAACTGAAGAAGGTTGAAACTATTGTTCAAATGTTGAAGGTGAGTGGGGTAGTGCAACTGATTGTTGATCGAGGACGAATGACCCTTGATCATTTTATCCGCGAGCAATATGCAAAGATGACTAAAGGAGAAGAGGCCGAAGAAAAAGGGAAGGTGAAATCGTTCGGAAAGAAAGAAGACTTGACAGAATAAATAATGACGACACTATCCGACAGTTGCAAGCTGCATTGAAAGTAGAAATGGAAAAGAAAGTGTATCGATAGTAAAAAATGAAAAAGAAGAGAGGGCAAAGAAAGTAGAAGAAATTAAACAAAAATATCATATGAATGTAGAGGATTCAGAAGTTCACTTAGCATGAGTCCTGCAAAATATATAGACTTACCTCGCCCACTTGGAGATAAAAATTAACAATATCACCACGGAATTGCAGACGGTGACACGATTGGTTAAAGGAATGAACAAGGTGGTGCGTGAGGAGGTTTCCAAGGAGAAAGAAGCACCTCCGGAAAAATTGATGAAAGATAACATGAAGTCTCGGAAAGAACCTGAGGCCGTAAAGGAAGAATTCGCAAAGAAAGAAGAGTCGGTGAAGAAAGAACTCGAACCTGCGAAGAAGAAAGTTGCAAAGAAAGAAGAAGGGGAACAACCCAAGGCGAAATAAAAAATCAAAATGGAACTTTCTGTTACTTACAACAGAAAGTGAGGGGAGCATCTGTTACTTTGGATAGCCAAAATCCAAACCGATTGTGGTACCGCTCCTGTTGAGCCAGAAAGTCACGTTGGCTTCTCCACTTCATATCTCGGAGAAGTCGCAAAGGAGTGGGTATTGTCTAAGGTCAATGGTACTGGATTCGAGGACATAGGTGAGTGGGCAAAGACAATGACGCTCAGGGAATTCCTCCAGAAGAACAAAAAAAGGTCCATGGACAAAACGAATATCGACAAAGCCATTGGCGAACTCACCACCATCAATCAGAAGCGTTGGGTCAATGTTGATGCTTTGTCTCGCGAAGTGGATCGTCTGTTACAGATACCTGGTCTGGACTTGCAGGATAATCAAGTTCTCTATATCTACTCTCACGCGTTGCCCGAGCCTATCCGCGAACATCTCGTAATCGAAGCCAAGTCTTGTAAGTATAATTATAGACAGTTTTGTGACCTTGCGCTCGAGAAGGAGCAAATGACTGCACATGTGAAAGGCATTTGTGCGTCTCTTGTACGAAGTGGTCCGTCAGGTGGGTTCAGGAATGGCAAAAGGATCATGTGGATGCAGAACCGGCAGGATCACACCCTCGTCATCTTTGATAACGACACAATGGAGAAGTGGTCCCTCGATGACGCCGAGAGTGTAGCAAATGGTGGCGGCGAGTCTGGGAAGGATGGCATCGCCGCCATGGTGACCAACACGGGTGACATCAATTAGGGAGAATATAACAAGAAGAAGAGACGACGCTTCTTTCTGGAGCATCCCGGTGTAGCAGCTGGGAGGCATTGGGAAAAGATGAACCTGACACGAGAGGAGTGGCAAGAGCGGATTAATAATCGGTAAAGCTTGAAATGTGGTATTGAAAGACACATCATCACATGGTACCGCCTCATCCGGAATCCAAAAGGGAGCAGCCAGTAGGAGTAGTCTTTGCTCCTACTGATATGGAGGGTTCAGAAAAAAGGTAAGGCGTGTGAAACCCCTTTCGAATGACTCTTCTTCGACCCATCTCTAAGAACACCCTGAACTGTCTTGTGTTCTCTTTCTCTGGGCAGTACTCTTGACGAAATTGGTGATGAATTGATTGCATTAAGAAGTTTGTGGACTAAGAAAGTGACGTCTAAGGGTGAACTATGATTGCTGACATTGAGATTGCAAGCACACGAGTATGTGTTTTTTAGATTCTGCGTCAATACGGTCCTACATTTTGGAAAAGTAAAAAAAAAAATGCATTTGAGAATGAGAGTGCAGAACCTGCCACAACCTATCAGGTCTAGTATGCTTACAGATAAAAGCACGATCACTATCTCTCAATGTATTAGTCGTGTAAAATGTTATTTTTGAAGGAAGGAATGGAAGATAATATTGCATGAAGTTACCTTCCTCGTAGAGAAAAACTTACCCTTTGTCTTGATTCTGGTAATAGATTGGTACCAGGAGGCTAACCCAGATATCAAGTTCAAATAAAAGATTCTTAATTTAAAGGGTGAAAAACTCGACATAAAATCAATCAAATAGTTTAACAAGTCTGATCTTAACTCATCACTATATTTCTTTTGTATAAGTCTTCCTGTTTTTCGAAGCATTGTTACAAAGAAGAAGCCGGCACTGACGTAATGATGGTACTCGTAAAACAAGTCGGTTAGTACTCTTCGTCCTATCCTCCTTCTGTTGACAAACTTATTCATGAATTTACAGACTTGTAGACTGAACCAAGAGAAATAATCAGACGTGTTATTAAGCACATGATTGAGATCATTCTCGGAAGTAAGATTCTCAAATGACCTATATACCAAATGTTTCATAGAGCATTGAAAGAACTGAAGAAACAATTGCAAGAACTTACTGAAAAAATGATGAATTTGACCAGTTTTTTCTCCTTATGGTGCCCCTATTTTATTTGTCTCTAAAAAAGAAGGAGAAATCAGATTGTGCTTAGATTATCGAGCACTGCATTCCGTTACTGTGATGAATGTGAAACCCCTTCCTCGCATTGATAACTTGTTTGGTCAGTTGCAGAGATGTACGTATTTCAGCAAGATTGATTTGAAGTTAGGATACCGTTGAATAAAAATGTCACTTAAAGATCAACACAAGACTGTCTTCCAAACCAAATATGACCACTACGAGTTTCTGGTTATATCGTTCCAACTGACCAACGCACCTGGTACTTTTCAAATATCTATGAATGAGTTATTTCGTTAATGATTGGATTAATTCGTAGTGGTGTATCTCAATGATATCCTCGTGTATAGTAAAACACTTAAGGAACATGAGAAACACTTATGAATGATTCTACAAAAATCGCAGGAGAGAAACTATAAATTGAACCCTAAGAAATCTGAGTTTGCTAAACCCGAGGTACTATATCGAACATATAGTGGACGTAAAAGATTCAAGGTCTGAAGAGAAAAAATAACAGTAATTAGGATTAACTCAGATCTAAGACTGACCAAATTGAAATCTTTCATAGGACTTGCTAGTTACTATAGGAAGTTTGTAAGAAAGTTCTCACTGATAATTGCGCTTATTAGAAGGTTGTGGAAGAAAATAAAACCTTGGTTATGAGATAAAAATTGTAAGTTTGCATTTAAGAGGTTAGAATATGTGATAACTCACTATCGTGGCTTGAAAATTGTTCATCATTCTCACCCTTTCGTTGCTAGTCAGTATGAGATTGAGGTTGTGCTACAACAAGATGACTACAAGGGATATAAACTCATCAAGTTAATGTTCAAACGTCTTTCATCTGACAAGGTGACCAACTCCCCTTACGAAAGCGAATTGTATGCCTTAGTTGCTGCACTTGACATATGGAAGCACGACTTGCTCTGGAGACACTTCATTGTTTACTTCGACCGCTCAACTCTGAAGTGGATAAAAACTCAACCACGACTCTCCGACAAATTAGTTTGATGGTCTACATTCATTGATACGTTTAAATTTGAATTAAAAACTACTAAAGAAAAGGTGAACGTTGTTGAAGATGCTTTGTGATGACAATCCGATTTCTTTTGAACCATTATCTCATATCTTAACATTGAGACTGAGTTAAAAGATCAAGTCCGTATTATCCAATTTGGACTCTTATCATGATAAACCCACAAAGCAACCCTGAACTCTTCTTTGAATATCGAATATGTGATGAGTTACTATTTTTTATTGACAAAACCGAAAAAAGACTTTGCATTCCACACAAAGAACAGATTGAGAGTATGATTATTGAGGAATGTCATGACACTGAAGCACACCTCGGATTCAAGAAGACGTATGCTAACATAAGAGAACACTTTGAATAAAAAAGAATGAACGAATATGTGCTAACATGTGTGCGAGCTTGTCTTGTTTGCCAAAGGAACAAGCCCTCGCATGAAAATCCATTAAGATTGTTGCGACCACTATCTATTCCAAGTGAGTCAGGTGAATCTATCTCGATTGACTTAACGAGTCTCACCAAGAGTCGGAATGACAATAGTTAGGTAATGGTCATTGTGGATCGATTCTCTTAATATGCTCTGTTAATTCCTCTACTTATCGAAGCTAGACCAAAACCCGTCATCCAAAAGTTCTAAATGCTATGGGTTTCGTAATATGGATTTCTAAAAACCATCATCTCTGATCGGAATGTACGGTTCACTAGCCAACAATGAAAAAAGTTGATGGAGACTTATGGAACCCGATTGACCATGTCAGGGACAAATGGGCAAACCGAACAGATGAATTCTTTGTGCCAACAACTTTTGCAACTATATGTACAACCAGATCAGATAGATTGGGATGAAAATTTGCCTAAGATTGCAAGTGTGTATAACAACAATGTTCACACTGTCACCGACCAAACATCGGACATACTTCATAAAGGATGAAAGTTGTGACGTCCCATTAATGCTTTGACCAAAGACCGAGTCCAACGACTACCCCATGAACACGAGAATTTACAGTTTTGTATTAAGAAAACATAAAGAAAGTAAAAAAAAATAAAAAAATTCAAAATGTTCAATTACAAATGATTGAACTGACAAACAAACATCGTCGGCCACCACAGTTTAAGAAAGGAGATTTTATTTGGGTCAAGTCCAAAAAAATTTCCTTAGAAGAAAATGTATCACAAAAATTGTTACTTGTCTACTACGGACCCCAGGAAGTTCTCAAGGTGATAGGGGATACTGATGGATCGTCGTACATAATAGATGTATCCGTCCACCTCAAGATGTATCCCATCTTTCATGCCTTCAAGACTCTGCGATATGTGGATGATCATCAGTTTCTTAATAAACCATTTATGTTTCCTCCCTCAATGGATGGAGGATATGAAGTTCGAAAGCTACTAGAATATGGATATTATTTTACAGGTGGTAGAGGAAGGCCACAAAAGCAGTTCAAGGTAAAGTTCAAATCGCAACCCCCCTCTGAAGCTCAGTGGTTTAGCAAGAAAGAGCTTCCACCTACTGCTCCCGATATTGTTTCTACATATGAACGTTGATTAAAAGAGAACCTAGTCTAAGAGTTGAAATTTTTGCGATGAAACTCGAAAATTGGGCTGACAGGAATGGAATAACCCGCTCAAATATGGTAATGTTGTGGGTCAGGGGGCACCCACAGGCCACATCAAGCCTCGTGTTGGGCTATACCCGAAACCTTGAGAATGATTGCAACC
The DNA here is from genome assembly GCA_003427395.1 of Chara braunii. NCBI lineage: Eukaryota > Viridiplantae > Streptophyta > Charophyceae > Charales > Characeae > Chara > Chara braunii. The sequence continues at coordinate 4,022,160 of BFEA01000031.1, forward strand.
CTCCTTAGAGACAATAAGGATGCTGGACTACAGGGAGTAACACTGCCCCAAGACCACCCCTTCCCGATAGAAATAGTCCCTGCGGTAATAATCTTCGACTACAATCATTCTCAGAATGGGGACTCCACACTACAGTGGTTTACAGATGAGCAATTAGTACACATGTCCACAATCAAGCTTATATCTAATACTACTTGGAAACCAAAATCCATGTCTTTCTCTAGGCTATATTAGAAAATGGCTTCCTTGATGCCACTAATACCTAGGAGGACCCCCCCCTTCCTCAACCTACTGTGAACTGTTGCGCTACATGACAGACTCGTGCCTGGTCAGACCAAATGAGCGACATCGATCACAGAATGAGCAATACATCCACTCGATGGAGCATACACACACATCCCCTTGACTTTCGCTCCGACTTGCACCTGAAAAACCTTCATTATATCAACTGCCTCCCTTGCCACCCCCAACCGCTCCGGTTGTCTCGCCTCCTCTCAGAAAATTGTCGCCTTGGGCCAATAAATTGACCCAAGCAGAGTTGTAAATCAAATATTTCAACATCAACGGCCTCATGACGACGAATTAACAGAAAACGTCTGCAATCTAGAATGAGATTAAGCACGTGAACTCGGAGACGTGGCCGGATGCGGTATGCATTCAGGAGACTCACCTGTTCTATAGTCCTAACCGCCAGGCCAAACACAAACAAATTTGGCCGCACATAGCGTACTCGGCATCAACAATGGTCCGAGCTTCGACATGGGTGACCATATGGCTTCCCCCCTCGTCGAGACTGAAACTCGTCCAATCGGACTTCGACAGACCGGACGCGAGATGAATCTACCTCAAAGCAACCTTGGGAGAGGAGACGATATACATTATAAGCATCCATGGGCCAAATGACGGTGCCGCCATACTCCAATTCCTGCAAAAACTGACCGAAGTCTTGCCGAATGTCTGTCGCCTAATCGTAGCCGAGGACTTTAACGTCACACGAGACCCGGCCTAAGACAGATGGTCATCCTTCTCCCAGCCACAGGCGGGAGACATGCAACTGGATGTCATCATGCACAACCACATTATGACAGATATACAACGATGCAACATATGTAGATTGCTTCAGAGTCTATAGGAGAAGTTGGTCTATCCAAGTCCCAAATAGACCTCTTTCTCACCTCACAGACCCTCACAGGCTTGGTGACCGTAGCAAAGATACAAACCATCAGCCCGTGTAGGTCATTTGACCACAAAGGAATAGCGATGGGCCTTCCATTCCATCACGACTTGTCCCGAGGCCCCAGCTTCGACTAGTTCAACACATCCTTGCTCAAACTAGGAAACACCGGACGGTGAACGGATTTGGACAAACTGGGCAACTTTGAAAAATGCTCACGCATCACTTGTGGACTGGTTCAATGCAGGGGTGGGCAGCCTTAGGGAGCAGATTGAAAAAATCTCAATCAAACAAGCAAGGGACTAAAATACCACTTTGGATAGCCTGTGCACACTCTCAAATAGTGGGACCAGCAACTGCTGGAACAACCGTTGGACCCACAAATCATTTTGCAGCTTCAAAACGCTAGAGATCACCTACACATCATCTTGACTGTCAGACAGAGGTATGGAGAATCCAGGACTGGATTTGAAAACCGGACATGGAAGGGACGATGGTCAGAGCATTCTTCAACAAAGCCAAAAGCAGAGCAACACAAAGCCTTGTGACCGAGTTGCACCACCCCTTCAACCTACACCAGTCGGACGCCTCGAACGCCTATACAATAGTTTACTACGCCACACAATACTACCAAAAACCTTTTACGTCTGAAAGTGAACAATGAGGCGAAAAAACATTGACTCACGCCAGATCTACCATGCTGCACAACCTTTCAGCCCTGCTCTCTCAGCAACCGAAGGAGGCTCTTGACGCACCTCTCTAATCGTAGGATATCCATGCAACACTGAAACTGATGGACGACGATAAAACCCGGGCTTGGATAGCTTTCCGAAAGAATTTGGCTCCACTTTTGGGAGCTCATAGGCCTGGACCTTATGGCATACATACACGCTGCTCAGCAAGAAGGACACTTTGGGGATCTCATGGGTTAAGGGTTCACCACATTACTTTACAAGAAAAATGATCGAGCAGAAACTAGAAACTATTGCGCAATCACTCACCTTCCTCTCTCATACAAGATAGTGGTGAAAACACTATGTAATAGACTCCTCCCCTGTATGCACCACCACATTCACATCAACCAAACAGGGTTGATGCCCCACCGGGACATTCAAGATAATGTCTTCTCAATGAGACGATCAAGTATGCAAGATAGAAACAGATAGAGGCTGCAATCCTATCATCGATTTTGAAAAGACCTACGATCATGTGGATTGGCGATTCTTGGACCAGTGCTTAGACAAGATGAACTTCGGTCTTGCATTCAGACACTGGATCCAGTGCCGGACCCGTGAACGTGACCGGCACCGGTCACTTGAACGTGACCGGCCGTTCATTTGGTGTTTTTTTTGTGAACGGGCCGACCACTAAAGAGTG
>BFEA01000031.1:4025025-4038420 GCA_003427395.1 Chara braunii
CTCCGTGAACTCCATGAACTCTTGTGTCGTGAACTCCGTGAACTCTATGACCGGCTCCGTTCACAGACCCCGTGAACGGTGAACAGGGGTACGGCACTGACTGGATCCACACACTGTACCACTCCGCGACAACGAACATCATGCTAAATGACCACCTATAACCTCCCTTTTCTCTACAAAGGTATGTGAGACAAGGAGACCCGATCGCCCGCTTCTCTTTGTCATCGTCATGGAGGCTTTGGCTGCGTTTACATGAGTCAGCCCCACCATTGGGCGGATTTTCATCCCAGAACTTCCGACACAGGACGTATCATTCACCTCACGGTCGCAAACAACCTAACTGCCTTTATCAAAGCCTCAATCTTCAGTATGCAAGCGTGACTCACACAATACATGTCTTCTCCATTGCAGTAGACATAAAAGTTAACTGGGTGCTAAATCGGAGGGATGGTGGGTCCACACTGCTGGCTTTCCACCTGACAAGCCCCTAGTCAACTAGCGATCAAAGGAGGAGGCCATCCGCATCTTGGGGATAAGACTCACAGCCCTCGGTCCTCCGAAGGACCATGGGGACCACCTTATTCAAACAACAATTCACGCCATGGCCAAATGGAAGGGCTTGCACACCTCCATAGTAGGCAGAGCCCTGACCATTAACAACGCAATCTTGTTGACCATCTGGTATAAAACGATTTTTTGGACCCTCCTCCCACGCCAACTAACTGTTCTCAAGTCAGCGATTACAACATGATATCTAATGAGGATTAACCACGAGTCAAGGGTCTGCATCAAAAGGGTGGCATGGGCCCAAGTTGCCCAACCAAGAGTTAAAGGTGGTCTTGGAATCATAGACCCCGAAAACCAAATCAAGTCCCTGGTTTTCAAAGTCATTGTGTGACTGCTTATGGCCGATGACCTTCCATGGGCTCCCCTCGCCTGCATTCAACTCAACTGTTTGGCGCTAGCAACACCTCAGGAGAAACTGTTCCACCCGCTGGCATGGTTAACAAACCCGGCCTGGTCAATACCCACGACTCCAAGGACAATCGTTGCCGACACTCACGACATAGCAGCCATAAGAGACCTAGTCAATGACCCCATGTGGACCTCCCTCGTGGCTCTCTGGAGAGACATTGGCCCTAAGAAGACCCTGCCAGCAGCAAGGTGGCATGAGATATGGAGGCAACCGTGGTTTGGAAAACCACAAATCCTGGACACCCAAGGACAACCCTTCTATGTCAAGCAATTGTCACACTGGTTGTCCTGGGTAAAAAAAGGGATGTTTTCCCTAGGACTGATGGGACACACCAACAGCCAGGTGGAAGTCTGCTACTCAACTTTGCCCGCTACTAAAGAATATCAAAAACTTGGAAGGCAAACTAAATACCCTACAAGAAGCTGTCCCCATAGCCTGGTTTCGTGATCTCAAACCAGACCAGCAAGCCCACAAGGGAGACTGGGTGGTCCCTATTATGGCACTCCCCCTCCGAATAGTCATTTTCAAGATCACTAACTGGATGGCACAGCATGTGGACCTGGAGGCTTACGAACCGGAACTGTTAGGGGCCCAACTAACCCCACTTAAAAGGAATGCGGATTTGGATACCGCACGACGCACTCCCCTGGGCCGTACTTGGAGATGACAACGATGGATGGTACGGGTACGAATCAACAATACCCCTGTGCCAGCTACCTTTTGACCCCTCTGGATGGTACTGGGGGGTGCCGAGCCACCCGTTCTAGAAGTTCATAGTGAAAGAGTGCTACAGAAGAACGCACAGAACGGTAGATACCACAAATATAGTGAAACACCGCTAGGAACGAGACTCCACACTCACGAGCCGGGAGATTGACTGCGTTGCTTGGACACAGTACGCCTGTTTGACACCCACATCTCCCGAGGCACTGCAATGGCAGATTCTGTACAGATTTCTGCCAACACCTGACTGGGTAGTATCCCTTTTTTTTTTTTGTTGGGGGGGGGGACAAATGCTCCAGTCTATTCGTGGAGAGCAACACGTGCTGGGAACCGGGCCCAGCGTCCCATATAGAATTATGCAAATGATTTGAAATACCAGGGCCATTACCTGGCTTCGGCTAAGAACAATCTGAGAACTATGAAAAAGATTCTAGAAAATTTAGGAAAAACATGGATAACTGCTAACCTATTGCTAGGCTACTCAAGCAGCACTTGCTCCCGCTTTCAACTGGAACAAAAGTAGGTACTGTCCCCAATCTGCACTTTTTGTGGTCACTCCACCCCGGAGCAAATAGCTGGCCTCGAGCACTGCGTACTATTTTGCCTTTCAGCAAGACAGATATGGCAGTGGTGGAATGCTGCATGGCTCCATCTCACAGGGGAGGACTTCTCATGGGCCCCGGCGGTGATACTATTGGGCCACCACCCCGATGCTGCACGGACATGGACACCCTTTCAGATGAACCTCCTCTCGCTCACTAGACTGGAAATCTTGATGCCAGCCTGGCGGTCCAAACGCTCTCACGAGAGGAAAGAACACCTCTTCGGATATCAGCAAGCCAAATTGCACATCATTGACACTGTTCGTGCGGCCACTCATAAGGCCTGGACCTAACTGAGAGATTCTCTAACTCGAATAACAGACCTGCCAAAAAAATCAGAACAAATATCTGTCTTTGAGCAACAGTGGCTGGACCCGGAAGAAACTGGGGGAAGTTGCGCATCATTGACAACGTCCGTGCGGCCACTCATAAGGCCTGGACCCAACTGAGAGATTCTCTACTCGGATAACAGACCCGCTAAAAAGATCAGAACAAATCTCTCTCTTTGAGAAACAGTGCCTGGACCCTGAAAAGAAACTGGGGAACTTGACACATCACAATGTATGCTATGGAAGCCATGGTGGTAGAATGAGCGCTGGTGGCAGTGTTAACCGCTCCCGGTCGTCTACCGCCCGGTCATGGGCCAGCCTCTGCTGCCTCTGCTCCACCCCACACAACACCCCCCTCCTCAGTCCATCCCGACTCGGGTAATGCCCTCTGTGGTGGCCGCCTCCCCACAACTACCCCCTTCCCTGCCAACAGGCCCACCCGTTATGGGAGACGCCCCCCTGCAACCGTCCATMCCCCCGCCCCTACCAACAGCTCCACCSCCYCWMMCCCCMCYCCCMCTCCCCCACTGCCAACACAGGCCCCCCCCTTGTCCTCCCCTCCCCGGCCCCCGCTGCCAGACTCATCCCCCCCTTTGACCCCCCTGCCTCTCCCCCCACTGCCAGACTCACTGCCACCATGCACCCCCCATCCCCCTCCGCCGCTACCTGAAACACCGCCACCACAAACCCCGCCGGCCCCCCATCCTAGCCAGATGCACCACCAACCCAACCCCTCTTCACCCCTCCGCGCCCTGTCACCCTCCCTCCTCATCCCCTTCCTCGCTCCTTCTCAGGCTCCTCCAGCAAGTGAAAGAAGTCCTGGCCAGGCAACTTGCTGAAGTCAGCCAAACTCGACTGCGACCACAGACATGAACACCACATGACAGGAAATTGCGGAGGATGAAGACATCGGGCAACAAATCGACTTAGGGGGGCTGCGGAATCGGACTGTGCCAATAGATGAGGTGGTGCACCAAGAGAGGAGGGGTAACACTAGCAGCTCCATGGTAGAACGGAACCCCAGGGTCAGAAGAGAATCGGCCAACAGTCCCAGCAAACAACAAACAGCGATAAGCTTGTCATTTCCGGCCTGACCACATAGTAGTCTGCTTCTGTTACGGCTACCCTGCCCTGCCAGCCCTCTCTGCTGCTGTCAAGGCCTGTCAGTCTCACTACTCTTCCATCTCCCATCTTGCCTCGGGCGGATTGCATTTCATTTTCTGCTCAAAGTCAGCAGTAAAGAGGGTCAGTAATGAGGGCCACACAGCTCTCACACAGCACTGACACAGGCATCCACTCTGTACTATGCTCCCAGGCACACGTCATAACTGATTGACAAACTGCACACAGCCAGCAGAAATCACACACTATCGCTCCAGGATGCAAAGGGTGGGGTACGAAAACGGGAGGTTTTCTAACCTACAAGAACGCAGGTAGAAGCCTTGGGACCGGAATTCGCTATCACTCACAGCTTACTGTCATCTAGGCAACCGGCCTGGACTGCTGTGTTGTTTGACTGTCAGTTTTCCTACATTCTGGGTGAATCCCGCCGTTACCCCTGCAGTTTGCAGTCATTGCGGTCACACGTCCAATGCATCCAAACAGTCAACAACAATGTTCAGGGACACGCTGGACCCGCTTTCCAGCAGGTGCTGCTCCCCACCAATAGATGGAGCTTCCCCGAGACTGCTAGTGGTGCGTGCTCTTATCAGCACACCTAGCAGGCTAGCACCTCCTCGGGTTGTTCTCATAATAAAATAAAAATAAAAAAATAAGGGACTCTCCCGAGATGCGTGACCAAAAAAACGCACCAACTCGCCATTTACATTCAGGCCGCGCCCCGGCTGGTGAGCGCTGGGAAGGGGCCTGCACTCTCAGATAGACCTCACCCGAGGCGTGACCGTGGTTGTGAGTTTCATGAATCCTGAGTCTGGTCGGTACCAAATTACAAATGCACTAGAATTCCATAAGGACTCCCTAGATTCTATGCTGAAACATGTCGATATATATACATTGGACATTCCTGAGGAGTCGGTGAGGACTCCCTCGATTGCTCCGAACTCTCGCCTTTCGAAGAGGATCTAGTAATTGCTCCAAGGACTCGTTGTAGTCGTCAGCTATGCGTCCCGCCCTCTATAGCATACCATCAGCTATACGTCCTCCCCAACTGACACTTCAATCTCTCGTGAATAGAGCTCTGATCCCCGCTGAACTGAATATCATTCTTGTCTACTTACCTTTCTATCCTGTGCTCTTACCTTTCTTTTTTTTTTTTTTATGTTCTTACATGTTGATCTTTCCTCCTTGGTGTTCCTTTTTGTTGGGGGCCGCGCGAACGCGTGCCCCCGCTATCACAAATAAAGCCGTAGTAATACCACTGTGGGTATGACTTAGGCCAGGCGAGTCCCACAGTGCAATGGGAGACCCTGCAACCTAGGCCGTCCGCCTTCCTGATCACGGATACGCCCCGGCCAGGTAAGTATGCAAATCGATGGGAATTTGCGCATTATATACCATTGTAGTATGGAGTGCGCAGAAGAGCAATGAAAAGAAACCGCTGCTGTCGTTGGGGTTGGGAAAGGAAACGCAGTTATGGGACGTGTTTAGCTGTCACAACAGGTTGTACGCACGGCTGCTGCAGCTGGTTTCGTTTCGTTTTTTTTTTTTTTTTTTTTTTTTTTTTGGGGGAGCTTATACTTGGGTACTTGTATAATGATCTAGGTTTTTTTTTTTTTTTTTTTTTTTTTTTTTTTTTTTTTTTTTTTTTTTCGTTTTTTTTTTTTTTTTTTTTTTTTTTTTGGGGGAAATCTACGTTCGACAAAATTCGCTGGGATTGACCCAACATTTTGAATGTGTCCAGACGAATTTCGCCCACAAATACATTTCAAATGCAGCTGTGCGTTGGGGCGATGGCCTTTGTTTTGTAGGCCTTAGCATGATTGGTTCGCTCATCTGTTCACTGCAGTAAAAGAAAAGTTCCATGTTTTTTACCATTGAGAGATATGGGAGGGGCGTCGCTCCACGTCCACAAACGACAAACATTATGGCGGTGTATTTTGCCAAGTTCTACGCAATGATTCGTTCTCATTTTCCACATGTAGTGGACCAAAGGTCCAAGGCTTGGGTGCCTGAGCTCTTTCGACAAACCGTAAGCCACTGTGGGGGCCAGACCCTTCCCGCACTTTGTTGTAAACTTGGCCCCCCTACCGCTATCATGTCCGTGCTCTGAAAGGTGAGGGTGTATTTTTTTCCTGGCCTCTTCACCATTTTGGCGTCCTATGCACAACTCCTCTTTTTTTCCCTTCCCCCCCCCCCCCTCTTCTCCATCCAGCGGCCTAACTCAGTTGGTTAAGCATGCCAGTGGCATTCAGGAGGTCGAGGGTTCAATCCCCATGGCCTCATGTACCTCCCTGGGCATGCTTGGCGCCAGCCACCTAGAGATAGACCACTGGATCCCCCGATCGTCATTGAGCAGAGTCTGCTGATGTTCATAGGGGACGGGAGGGGACCTGAGGGGAGGCACAGGGATTGGTCCTGTTGGCATGGTCCCTGATGCTACTGGCTGTCCCCTAGCCGGTATCGCCCACCTGCAGGTCTGGAGCAGCCCCCGCATGTTCTCTCGTGAACACGGTTCTGGCTGCTACGGGGTTCCCCGTATGCCTACAATTAGGAGTAGTGGTATGTAGGTAGTGTGAGGTGAAATTGAGAGAGGAACATAGCTTTAAAATAAAAAAAAGCCCAGGGGCGAGGTCCCACTAGCAAAGAGGATTCGATTGAACACCTGAATCTGGACTTGTTTGGGGAAAGGTGCAGAATGTCGAGATTGAACTGCTTTTCCGCATCTCTGCTGAATACACGTCCAGATTCAGGATATGTATCCAACCCTCTTTGCTAGTCGGACCTCACCCTAGGGTGTTGTAGAGGCCAAGGACCAGACCCACAGCGGCAATGTGACACGCAACCTCACGCCCTGTGCTGTCTTCCGTTCGGATTGTTAGCTGTGCGGAAAAGAGGCCCAGAAAAACAACAAGATGGGGTGTGCCAAGGATTTTTGGAAATTGAGTGTGGGGACGCAGACGGAACTGAAATCCCCCGTGTTGGTCCGATGGAGCAAGTCGATCGTTTTCGGGTGTCGCTGAATGCGCGCGCGGGCAAGGCGGGAAGAGAGGGAAAGATCCAAATTCAATCCAAAAAGTATTGTCGTGCCTCCCACCGGGCTACAGCCCGTCGTTTAGAACAGAAAGGCTTGGGCACGCTTTGCGTGTCCCGTTTTCGTATCAAGTCTCGTCATCGTTCGCTGGTTATTTCCGAGTCTGACGTGGAGGGTCTCAGTCGCGTGGCTCTTTCTTTATGCTCGTTTTCACTCCGCACACGGTAGTGGAAACCCCTGGACTCGTAGCGCTCAAAACGCTGACATTCGGCGCACAGAGTGCGTGGCCAGTGGGGTTCTACTGCCGTCCACGAAATGACGATCAACTCGTTAAATGACAACAATACCGAGTAAGGTGGGAAGTGCGTATCGATAATAACAAATCCGGCTTCTACGAACCCAGAACAGCGGTTGGTCGGAGGGAAGTAATACTGCCCGCCGATTTCTGCAACGACTTCTCGTACGTCCCACTCACATACACATGTCCTTTCCTCACTATAAGGAAAAGGTCGCGTTAGGATGGGGGATACGGGAGGCTGGCGCCCAATCGAAGGGTACTTGTCAGTCCACATGTCAATCAATCACAAAATATCCTGAGACATCATTAAGAACAAAAGCGATTCGCGCGTCCCCCAATCAATCTTTTTGACACAAGAGAGAGAGAGCGAACACAGATCAACTTGATCACACGTATGGCTACGGGTCCGATCAGTTCAACACAACGTCGGTCCCTGGGCGCCTTGTTTCTTAGGGCCGCCTCGTGGCTCGACCCTTGATGTCGTGCAACATAAGGCAGATGGCATGCGCAGTGCAAACAGAGCTACAAATCTAAACACTCTTGCATTCTCGAACAGAATCCCGACGACAATCATCTAATCAACAAAAGAATCACACATTTCATACATGCACTCACTGTGGAAGGTGCAAAAATGAGATATGCACAGGAAAAGATGGATCGCATTACTCAGTACACACGCATCCACCGTTCACAAGACAAGAAGACAGGGTCCTTGCGTAGGAGGATTACCCAAGAAACTAATGGAAGAGTTCCAGAAGAAGTTCTTTCACACAGAATGCCAACTCATTCCCATTCAAGAGCGGGACAATCATTCAGACGCATCATCATTCGAGAGGAGAGGGAGAGGGATAGTCAAAATAGAGGACGACAAGGTCCGAAAAGAGAAAAGTTCATCGTCGCCGCCTTACACTCGTCCCAAGGATAACAATCCACAACAAAGCCGCATTCGTCGTTAATTCCACTATGGCCCCGGGCCAATTACTCACTCAACTCCGATCATCGATCCTCATACCCGCACCGACGATCCCGGCCGTCGCGTGCTAACTCTCACCACTGCGATCGTCACCCCGCTGTCGTAAACTCGACACGGTTCACCCGGATCCCACAGTCCGTCGTGGTGATCAAGCGCGCAACCGGCCAGCCTATCGCCAGCCCGACATGATTTTGGGACTCGCATCAATCCACTCTGCCTAGCCACTGCTTCCCGGAAGCTGGCTTAGGAGTCGAGAACGTAAGAGAGATTTGCGGGCGCGCTTGCGGGTTTTATAGTTGCGAGAAAGGAGATAGAAGGGGGAGAGAGCGACGGGAAAGCTGAGGTGTAAGAGGAGAAGCAGGAGGAGAAGACTTTGAGGAGAGTGCTCTATGAACGCCATGCTGATCCCTTGAAACTCAAGGTTTAACCAATCAGATTCGTCGCGCGATAGGAAGATCCTATCGATCCACGCACTTAATTGGCGAGCGGGAGTTATCGGAGGATCGACCGGGCGTCGTACGCCAGACTTAGAGGGTGAGAAGAGAAAAGGCGCGAGAGGTGGCGCAAGACGGGTCCAAGATTCAGATGATAAAGAAAGGGAAATGGGCGCGCGAAAGCAAGGCGGGAGAGAGAGAGAGGGAGAAGGAAAAACAGTTACGGGTAGAGAGAAAAAGGAGGGATAAGGGAAGGGAGGCGTGGGAGGGAGTGATGCGGGGGACAGAGAGGAGGAAGCTTTTGCATGCACGGTGCCGTCAACAAAAAAAGAAAAAGACACCGAAACAGTTACAGCTTGCTTCTATACTAATTCAAAATTGAAATCACCATATCCGCGCGCAAAAAAGCGACGTGGGAGAAGAAAATCCTACGCCTATTCGTATTCACGCAAAATTCCGAGAGTTTTTCCCGACGCGCCCAAGAACATTCACACACCCAAAAAGGACACGTCAAAGTTTCGCTTATCCTGGAATTCCCAACTACCGAGCCCAATTCCCTCTGCGCTCGCTAAGGCGCACAAAAATTCCCATATATTTTCCGATTTTGCAAAAAGAAAAACAGAACTCAGCAGTCGAAAAAGCTCTCAAAAAGGAAAATGCGGCACCCGAAAGCAATAACTAAAAATGGGGTTTTCCTGGGGTTGGTATGATACAAGCAAAAGAAAGGGTACGAAAGATGGCACGGGGTCGGGAAGTGGTTCCTGACAACCTGACTCGGATGGTTGTCCTGAATGGATAGGCCACCTTACCTACCCTTCCCCACGGTAATTCTCCCAGCACACCCCCTATCCCAACTATCTTACCTCAGTGTGACCAGCACTCAGGACCATCATCCTACCTGTATAGAGGGCAACTTGGACCAGACAGCAGTGACAAGCACCAAGGATGGGCAGCCCCCCAGCCCTACGGTAGTGGAAGAAGTACGACAGACGAACCTCGCCGGCTCATGCAATCTCGAGTCTAGCCAGCAGGAGTACCTCGACAAGGCAAGCTGGCGCCCATGGACACATCCTACCATCCTTCGCATAACTAGGCAGAACTCAGACTAGCCGGAGCGACTTGTATACCTAACCTACCAACTCCTCCTTTTCTGGCATCAGGGCACTTTCAGGCTGGGCTCCAAGGCTTGGCTTCAATAGCTGAGCGAGGTCATTACACAATGTGTTGGCCGTAGCTGGCCCGGAAAGGGCTTAAGTACATACTGTACAAATATTCTAGCCATCTCTTTATTTTGAGGACGACCGTAGTCCGAGTTCCTTTTGGCTTGTGCAACGTCATTGACGTCAGGGGAAACCTTTTTAGTTTGAAATAGGCAACCGTTTGGCTGGGGCTGGTAGGGGAAGGGAGGAATTAGCATGTAGCAACAGGAATTTGGCGCCGGGTTCGGGGTGAAAAGATTCCCCACTCTTTCCTCTATCCTGCTCAGTCAATCCCCTGGTGCCCAGGGTAATCCATACTGGCAAGAACCTCCCACATTGTTTCTGATATGACTTAAAGCATTCATTGGTAGGGGGAGGGAGGAACAAGTGTGTAGAAGCAAGGATCAAGCGCCGGTTTCAGGGCGAAGAGGTTCCCCCTCTCTCCAATTGCCTGCTCAGTCAATCCCCTGGATTCCAGGGTAATCAATGCTGGCAGGAACCTTACACAATCATGTTTGTTACATTCCAAATTCAGTTTGCATATGGGACGCTGGACCCGTTTTCCAGCAGGTGTGCTCCCCACCAATAGATGTAGCCTCTCCCCAGGTGCTAGTGGTGTCTGCTCTTATCAGCGCCACTAATACTGGCAGGGGTGTTTTGTGACGAACTACTTTATGCAACCGTGTGATCTTCTGCGCGGGGCTACATCGGGGGTTGAAACGGGTTGACTCAGAATCGGGATGGCCTGGTGAATTGCGTGGATGCCCTTGCTTTACGCGTCCTTGTGCTTTCGCGTCCTTTGGGAAAGGGGGGGGGAGGGCTGGCCTGGTCCCGTGACGGTTGGTAGTTGATCGCGCCTTAGCGAGCGCGACGAATAACTTTTACCATAACTTTTTTCTTGTTCTGCTGTGGGAAAGGGGAATTTTTGGCGCGATTGTCGCGCGGGGAAATCTTTTTGAATTTTCAACTGATGTTGAGCCCCCGCGGGCTCTCGGAAATTGCTTCGTTTGGAATTTCTTTTTGTAACTAGGAATTAGAATTAGGAATTTAGGTGCGCCCCAATTTCTGTTGCACTGCGCTTCTTGCTTGCGCACGCCATACCACGTCAAAATTTGTGCTCTGATTTCTCCGCGCCTTAATCCTGAGTATAACTGTAAATTTTGTTTTGGCGGGCATAATTGCAATTGTAATTCCCTCGCTCTTGGTATCTTTTGTGGCACCTTCGTGCGTGAGTACTTCTTCCTCTGTCCTATTGGCCTGAAGGCGTGCATGACCGAATCGATGTGTGGAGTGAGGCTACGTCCCCCACACCGCAGTCTGGCCATGCAGTCATAGACACTCCCTTCCTCCTCCTTCCCCGTACTTGGACACAATCCCGAGTATTGAGCGCACCCGCATACATGCTATAAATTTCGTAAGCGTGATTAACTTGCTCTCTAAGCATTTTGGAAGTTAGCGCGGTCGAGAAGATCGGCTAACGAGCGGAAGCTGGCAGGTGAGTAGAGAGTTGGGCAATCCGACGATCTGATGCTGAGCGTGCGGGGTTGACGTGAGGCCACGACGGACTGTGCCACACAGGCGAACTTGGCTTGCACGCTTGGATCAAGCGGGGTGACAACTCTGTGTGGCTGCAAGGCGACGGGCTACCCGCATCGGGGTGATGAGAGAGAGAGAGAGAGAGAGAGAGAGAGAGAGAGAGAGAGAGAGAGAGAGAGAGAGAGAGAGACGGGAAGTGTGCGGTGAGCTTCTTCTTCTATCCCTCTAAGCCATTTTGATTCTTCTTCTTTCCTTCGCAGCAATTTTGGTATTTGGCGAGAGTCGCTCCTCTTTTTCCTTACTGGATCGACATTCGGACTTGTCATTTGCTCTTTTCTGTTGACGTGTATGCTTCCATTTGCTCTCCTCGGGTGTTGATGAATGGTTGTCCTCTCCCCCTCCCCTTCTCTGTCCTCTTAGATTGATGGGTTTAATTGATTGATCCCCGACGATTGAACCTTCCGTTATTTTGGACCGATGGGCCAAGGAAGTGTTACATGAACCTGGATTCAAAACTAGATGCATGGATGATAGGCGTGGTTTTGTGTATGTATGAATAGGATAGGCATGATAGACTCACTACTATAGGATAATGTTGTGGTGTTCTTCTTCTATCCCTTTGAACAATTTTAGTATCTGGCGCAAGTCGCTTTTGCTTTCTTCGAACATCATCTCGGATCTTGTCTTTGTTTGATGATTGATGTATAATTGTTTCTCCCACCTTGCTCCTCCCTATGGATGGACCACATTGATTGGTTAATTGCCTACGATCGAATTATGTACAACCCTAACGCATGAACGATCGCCCCCTTTCTTTTTGCATGTATGGAACTAGATGCCTGGATGTGGGGTATTTTCATGTCTGAATTAAATAATTATGCTAGATGATCAGATGTCTGTCTCGCAGTAGGGCTATCCACCTTCGGTTAACGGGTCAACACGTATGAAACGCGGGTCATTGTTTTTTTTTTTTTTTTTTTTTTCCGAACTGAAGGGCAGGCCTTGCACACGCACGTGTAAGCCCAACGGGAATAAGGGGGCCTACACGAGTGTTTGCAGAACCTGTACTCAGCCCAACTTTCTGAATGACTGAGTTTCCGCCTCACTCCGCAGCATGAACATCGAACTCCCTTTTCGCATTACTCACCGCGAGTGTCTGAGGGATCAGGAATTCCGGGGGTATTGGGAACACGAGTGTCTGTCTACACGACCCAAGGGAGACCTCCCCGAATTTCCATACCCGGTGGGAAACGAACGTGTCTGCGAGTGGGATATCGACCGAGCTCGAGAGCGCATTCCCCACCACCCGGAATTCCCCAGCTCGTACACGTGCTACCTTGTTGCAGAACCGGGAATAATTATTTTGGAAACTGACTTCCCTCACTATCACCGCATACTGCCCTTCCATTCGCTGACCATCATCCCCTGGCGCACAATCGCTCCGTATTGGCCTCATCCCCCGTGCTCGGAGTGCTCACAAAACCTCGCGTACCGAGCCTCCGGCTTCATCCGGCGAACTCGCTCGGAGGAGGAGCGGCAGGCACACAGCCTCCGACTGAGACCGGCCGCGCCTGACTCCGAGGCCTGCGACGTTTGGCGCCGTCAGATAATCAACCAGCGAGATAGCCATAGCGTCCCAACGGTCCACCAGATATGAGTCCGACCCAGACGACAGAACCAATGGAGGCGGTAGTCCTGCTTCCCTAAGCATAAGGCATGACTTCGATCTGCACCTATCCTCCTGCATTCGCATCTCTGAAACTTGACACATGAGATCTCAGTTCCGACCTGAGACTCCACCCCCACTTTTCCAAAAATCCTTGGCACACCCCTTTTCGCACTTCCAGGCCCACTCACACTGCGATCAGGAAGTCGCGCCGGGCGTGACGTTGGGCATCACAACGTCACGGACCTCAGGGCAAATGTTCGTGGCTTTTGCCATTTTCAACAAGATGTACACCAATTTAATATTTAGGAAAAACCTTTTTGGGGTAACTAGGGCGCAGTCACAAAAGCAGTTTGTAAATGCATTTTGAACTGCCTTTTTGGAGCCCAGTACGGTCCCTAGTGTCAACTGCAGTAGAAACTCTTGACATGCAGAAAAGTCGCAAGGCCGAGTTTGCAACTGCAGTCCAGTCCGGCATGTGACCCTTTTTTTTTTTTTTTTTTTTTTTT
>BFEA01000031.1:4117663-4127806 GCA_003427395.1 Chara braunii
GTAGTTGAACACAGCAGAAGACCCAGTTTCAATAGTTCGTCACAGTCCGGCTGACGTGAATAAGTAGACATCAAAAAGAAGTTTTGTTGAATTACAGCGACAATTTTTCTGTTGCAGCACCTACACGGTGCTACTTAGGCATGATAACCTACCGAGCCAGGTCGAGGCTAGAAACTGAAACGACCATGATTCCAAGAAATAATGTACTGAATGGATGTATTGATGGGACACTGCACCCGGTTTCCAACAGGTGTCGCTCCCCACCATAAGATGGAGCAGTTCGATAGGCAAACCCTCAATTCCGGCGGTTCTCTTAACACTGCCGGGATAGACGACTTGCAGAAGGGGCTTTTCTCAAAAAAAAAAATAAAAAATGTTGGACCCGGTTTCCAGCAGGTGTCCCTCCGCACCAATAGACGCACCAGCTCGACAGGCAAAGCCTCAATTTTGGAGGTTCTCTTACCACCACCGGGATAGACGACCTGCAGACGGGGTTTTTCTCCCAAAAAAAAAAAAAAAAAAAAAGGTAGGCAAATCAGTCGTTTAGGTTTTAGGTAGTGTTGTTGCGTTATCCTCTAGACTTTCGAGAGTCCAGCTTTGGCGAGGAAGTGCAACGAAGATGGGATTTCTCATGATTTCGAGAGTCTTACAACCATTGTATCCTTCGAAAAACTGTAAAACGAAGTTGTGGCATTTCAATGTCTCTTCATAGAACTGCGGCCGCAGACAAAGTGCCAGTACCTCTCGACACTTGAAAAAAACAATAGCGCAGCGGTTAAACATGGAAGTACAGTTCCCTGCAACGGACCCCTTTTCTCAGGCCTTTGGCCCCCAGCCCATGGATTGGGAACAACTGGTAGCCCCCCCGGACGAGGAGATGAGGAACAACACCCCTGGGGCCTGGGGGACACAAGGGGAGGAGGATGTTGAGACCAGACTTAGGGGTCTGGCAGAATGGCTAATTGGCAAGCTCCAGGTTTTATACATAGGCCAAACCAAGACATACTCAGACGAGGCCTATGTACAGCTCTTCTCCCTACTGGATGAGAGCCCCAACCTAAAAGAGCCGTTGGGGCAAGCCCCCCTCCCCGGAGACTGACTGGCAACAGGTGCTGAGTAGAATTTGGTGCATTGTGCACCAAAAATTCCAGCCTCCCACATCTGTAGAAGCCCCTAACCTACCCAAAGAGTCGGTTAACTCCTCAAACTCGAGTCAATTCAACAAGCCCCCCACCACAGCCCCCTGATCAAATGCCTGTGGATGAAGATACCACCATGCATGTCGAACAAGGAGGGAGATAGACAACAGAGGCAGTGGATACCGGACTTTCAAAACGGTGTCGGGCGGTCGCAAACCAGTCGGCCACCCGAAATACAAAGGATTGAGCCTTGGGTTTAAAGCCTAGGGGAGAATCAACTGACACTTTTATCAGAGTCATCGAGAAAAATTAGGGGTCAGAAAAGGATCTTTAAAATTCCCCTACCAATTATAAAAACAAACCCTTGAAATCAACATGATGAGTAGCCACGTCTACCATGCGTAACACCTACCATTTTCATTCGTTCAGAGGTTGTTCCCGAAGCGACCGCCCGCAAAATCGGGGTATGGTATTAGGCTCCAACGCGCTTCTTTTACACTCGACCGTTGACGAGGAAATGAACCCTCAATTTTTGCTAATTTTAATAATCAAATTAAAAATTGAGAAAAAATAATTAAAGATAATAAAATAGAAGAAAATAAAGGAATAAATCATAAATCCTATTTAATTCAATTTCATCAGTCCGAGAATCCATCCTTGATAAGATTGTTCCTGATTTTCATTAATTCCAATAACAAAATTGATAGTGCGCAAAAAAATTAAAAATAATAAAAGAAGAGAAAACAAATGATTAATTATTATTTGATTAATTTTTATCAGAATTTATTCTTGATGGATTTTTGTCGGGAATTATGTAACTACCCTAGGTCCGTTGATTAGTGTGAGTTTCCAATAATTATGAATCCACATTTGATTTGTCCGATTAATCGGATTGCTGCCCTCGGTATGACCCCGATGATGTTGAGTGAGCGGGACTGATTTTTGGGTTACGACGACATGGTTAGTTTGACGTTGCAATTGCTATTGCTTCGAGACGGGGCACGCATACATATTGTATGGTTATGGACACTAGTTTGGAGTGAGCGCCGCATGCCGGTTCGAAATTGATACGGTACGGACATCTGTTTGACACTGGCATGGTTCATTTGTGGCATGCTACGACATTTTGCAATGATGGCACGGGAGCTAGGTCGAAACAGACCAGAACGCTGGTTTGGGACGAGCATGGTATACAAACGCGGACGTGCCATGGCACGCTGACCCTGCGCAGGTCCTGACATGGGTAGCGGTTGACGGCTTGTGCCTATTTCTCGAATTCAGTTATTGGCACAGTTACTGGTTCGATACTCGGATGGTACTTTTGCGGCACGATACGCTGTCTGGCTTCGGCCTGATATAGCAACGGTGCAGATGGTCCAGCAAGGAATCAGCACCTGCCTTTTTGTTCGTGGTGTTTGGTCGAGCGACGGGGACTGTACGATCACTAAGTAACGACGACACGGTGTTTGACCTGTGGAAACTGCTGCATGCTTACCTGGTACGATTGAAAATTTATTGGGCCTATAGCTGGTTTTGTCGTACCTGCGCTGGGCCAATAGCTGTGGTACCGGGCCGGATACTGCAAGTGGGGGACAAGCGAGATATGTGGGTAGGACCGACTTGGTGTAAAAAGTAGCCACAGGGGACTGTAGAGGGATAGGGGAAAAGGGAAACGGGTGTTGAGTACAGGGGGAAGTGGGGCGAGCAAGGCGTACACAGTGGACGCTTTGAGGTCTTGGGACTGGACGCATATGGCGGGACGAGGGAGACGGAAAGGAGAGAAGGGGAGCTCAACGTACTCAACGCAAGGGCGTTTCGGTCAGAGTGAGGAAGGGAAGTGTGCGCAGGAAGAAAGAGATACCACAACGTAACAGCCGGGCCGAATATGCTGGTCAGCGTTGTCGGGTCGACTCGAGTGCTCTGTGGAATGATCAAGAGGAACGATGAGGGATCTTTTGGCGCACGGACGAAACTCAGTCTGAGAGGAGGGTGCCCATAAGAGACTGTTCGGGTTATGTTTGACGAAAACGATGCACTTGTTGTACGAAGTGTCCACGGGAGCAAGATGACTAAAGTAGGGACGGGGAGATATGCAGCGCGCACCAGACGCTTGTGGGGGCGAGCTGTTTGAAGAGATCGCAGAGGGAGGGAAAAGATAGGCCTTAAGGGAAGCATACCAAACACACACGTCCCTGGGAACAGGTAAGAACTGTGCCTCGATCGGAATTGGGTAGCTGACGTCCGTTCGTGCGAGCCAGCCAAAGGTACCTGTTCATCACATAATCATCGCTGATTGTGTTCGCCTGTCCGAGTAAGTGACCAGGTGCGTGCAAGCTGAGCGACCGAACAGATTGGGGCAGTGTTATATTCTAGTGGGGGCGCGGACAATGGAGGGACTATTGTAGTGCATCTCTTTGCGGCCTTGATAAAGGTTGAATGGAGAGAAGGGTGATATTGGTATCTGTTTTCTTATGTCATTATTGTTCTTATAATTAAACAACGTCCACACGCTCGTCCCTTACTCCCTGATGTGACTTTTCATGGGTGAGTGAACTGCTGAAAGGTTGGGCTTGAAAACTGGCAAAAAAAAGGGAGAGGGCAGAGATCAGGCATAGACATATATTAGTGAGCTGATTCACAGACTCGTGTGCAGTCGGCAAGTCAACGTGCGCGGGTGGCAAGCATATGGCTTTGGTTGACTGTGCATCAGGCCGTGGGCG
Organism: Chara braunii; assembly: GCA_003427395.1. NCBI lineage: Eukaryota > Viridiplantae > Streptophyta > Charophyceae > Charales > Characeae > Chara > Chara braunii. The sequence continues at coordinate 4,121,523 of BFEA01000031.1, forward strand.
TGAGACCACAGGATGGGGCACGGATACGTGTATCGCCTCTGAGAACATAACTGGATAACAGGTAGCCCTGTGAACAGTAGGGCGAGTCAGATCTGATTCCGGGCCTGAGCCAAAGTAATCTCGCCAGCTACTGTTCGGAAGAGACGAGCCTTGTTGGTTGGTGAGACAGAGAGGTTCAGTGTACACTGAGGGGCTCACTCACACGGTAAAGATCGATCTCGTCGCCTGAGCTAATAGCGCATCCTGAAGACGAGATCCCTCACGAGATCACTCTCTGGTACAGTGGAGTATAAACCCACCGCTTAAACTGGTTTACCACTAAGGAGCGAGCCGCCTCATTGACTCTGTTACTCAGTGGCACTACAGATTGCCGAATGTCTTGAATACGTGTGTAAGGGTTAATCTCATAAATTGGTTCGAAAATTCATTGAAGGTTGAACTCTCATTTTGTCTCGCTGGCTAAGTTCAATTTAGATTGGAGAATCGTTCACTCACTCACACAGCATCCTACGGACTGATTGTCAATATCTTAAGTTGATATGCATTATCTTGTATTTCTTAATTGCTAAAAAAAAAAAAAAAAAAAAAAAAAAAACGAGAGAGAGAAATTTTGTGTATGACTCCTGCAGCATACTGAGCTTCTTTAGTTAATTCGGCTCCATAGGGTTGATCGCTTAAGGATATAGGAGACGGGCGAAACAGACACCCTGTCGGTCGCAGAGGACCTCGGAAGTGGGCGCAGCGAGTAACAGGCGTTGTTGCCCCTCGCTTCAGCGAACAACAGATGACCCCTCCCAGGGTTTCCTCACAACGCGTCAAAATACACCACCTCATTGAAAAGGGGCAGCACCACAAGAGTCTGCAAAAAGGGGACATGATATTAGTGCTACCATTTAGAAGGAAGGTCGGGAAATGGGAGTTGGGTTTGTCACCCGCTGAATCAGAGGACCCATACTCCCCCTCCTATGGAGGCGTGACACTACACGGTTGGCATATGCAGAGGGAGAGGGTATTGAGAACCCATGAAGTCACAAAATTTATTGCCAGCCACTTTGAACCAGGAGCAATGGTCACCATCAGCATATCAACAGATGGCCTAAAGATGACCTACAAGGATTTCTATGTGTGATTCAAAGATAATAAGGAAGCGGGGTTGCTATGGTACACACATAAGATGCTCCTAGACACCCAACAACTTAAAATTAAGCCCAGTAAGATTTGGTCGGCTGATGAATTACTTTCATGCATTTGCATGATATTGAGAAAGAATATTCTTAACAAGGGGGTGGATTGGGATGCCCAAGAATGGTCACAACTACTAAATCAATAGAGGCGGTCCTAGGGATACACGTCCTAAGAAGAATTTGGTGGAAATGGTGTGTGGGAAAAACAAGAAGTGGAAACACATTCTACAACAGGCATACGTATTTATTTTAACAATTAATGTTAACGGCCTGGTTTCCCGCAACCCGGACAAAATCAAAGCCTTGTGGGACCTAATGAGGGGGGTGGGGGGAAGATCGTAGCCAGACGTAGTCTGCGTGCAGGAGACCCACCTTATAGATACACCAGAACACCACAGGGCACACAAGCAAGCTTGGCCCTTTCAAAGCCATCAAGCTTATGCCCCTCGCCCGGGAAGTGCAGTGGTGACGATTTGGATCCTACTTGAATCACGGTTTGAAGTACTCTGCTGGGAAAAGGATGAGGTGGAGGGAAGATGGGTTAAAGTGTTGGAAATGTTGGAACTAGAAATAGTATGTATCGTCTCTATATATGCCGCAAACATAACTCGTGAAACAAGTTTTTTTTTGAAAAACTTGAATCCATACCTACTCTTGATGTTCCTCTTATACTAGCTGGAGACTTTAGTGTTGCCCTGGACAGGTGGCTGGACCGATGGAAGGTCAACCCCACCACTGCACAGAATGCATAGGAGGATGAGAGGATGCCGAGGGATTTGTGTGTCCCCCTCTCGCTTTTTGACACGTTTAGGCGTAACTACCCTACTGAAAGAACTTTTACCTGTATCCAAAACAATGACCCTGCTAGACTATCCAAGTCCCAAATCGATCTAATTCTAGCCTCAGAGGAGTTGGGGGAGAGACTCTCGGCGACGACAATATTGTCGACCAACCCATATCCTGGTTTATACCACAGGATGTGTATGGCAGTCTGGACCTTTCGTAAACGACCTGACCAAGAAACCAACTATGAAAAGCTAAACACTTCCTTACTTAGAACCCAATCCTTCCAAAAGTACCTGCAACAGGCTTGGATCTACTAGAGAGATTATCACACTCAACATGATTCACAAATTGCTTGGTTTAACAACGATTTTTTTTTTTATACCAAAAAGAGCAACGAATATTCCAAGTATCTGGCTGTCCAGAGATAGCAGCAAGAAGTCACAATCATGCAAAACCTGGTGGAAGCAGAACAGGAGCAAAACTCACAAGGGCAGGAACAAAGGATTGCTGAATTACAAACACGTATACGAAAATTGAAGGATCAACTATTGAAACACGCGCAGTACCGATGGCAAGGAGCCCAAACAAGGGCAAGGCTATCCAAATTCTCAACTGAAGGAACAATGGACTCTCACTTTTTCAGGCTGACAAGAACACGTATTCAAAGAACCACTATCGAAGCACTTCATGAACCAAACGCCATGGATTCAGAACCAGTTGTTACCACAACTCGTTGCACAAAAATAACATATGATTTTTACAAAGATTTTTTTTTCTTCTCACATAGACAAATCGGACATGCCATATCACGAGCGCCTTTTGAATGAATTTATGAAACATGTTAATAAAACTTTGACTCCTGAACAACGTGATTCTTTGGAGACCCCGCTCTCCAAACATAAGATATGGACCGCCCTTCTGCAAATGGAGGAAAAAGCCCCAGACATCGATGGCTTCCCCAAAGAATTCAGGGAAACCACATGGGACTTTATGTGTCAAGAGGTCACGGATTTCTACAATGAAGTGTGTCTCACATGGGAGATGGGAGAAAGAGTGGGGCAAGGGATTTTCACTCTCATATATAAAAAGGGGGACAAGATGAATATAAGAAACTACAGGTCGATAACGCTACTCACAGTAGTATACAAAATGTTGTCTAAGGCCCTGACAAACAGAATGATCCGGCTAATGGAAGACATTGTCCATCCAGCTCAAACTGGTTTCATGGAAAACAGAAACATACAAGAAAACATCCTGCTGATCCATGAGATCCTCCATCTTACCACCCACTCCCGACAAAATACGGCCTTTGTTTTCATCGACTTCAAAAATGTCTATGACCACGTGGACTGGTTGTTTCTGAATAAATGTCTAAAAACAATCAACTTCGGACTGGATTTCCGACGTTGGATACGAATCCTACACCAAAACGCTACGACATGCGTCCAAATTAATAAAAGTCTCGCACCGCCTCTACATTTGGAGAGATTGGTCCAGGCTCCTTTTGGTTACTTCCGGGTAGACTGTGAGGACCCCGGCCTCATTCATTATATTGATAATATCAGCCTTGGGCACTGGGCCCTTAAAAAAAAAAAAAAAAAAAAAAAAAAAAAAAAAAAAAAAAAAAAAAAAATTGATAGCCCCTTCCTTTTTCTGATCATTATGGAGGCACTGACCGCCAATCTCCGGGCTAATAAAAAATTGCAAAAATATGTGTCACACGCATCTCGGAGGACGCAATCCCGGTATGCTCTCTGTTCGTGGACGATCTCACACTAATGACAGAGGCCACACACCGTAACATGGAGGAAATCTAGCGAATGATGAAAACATTTGTCAAGGTGTTCGATATGGTAGTTAATTAGGGATCTAAAACACAAAGCTGGTGGATCCACTACCAAGGGGGGCGCCCGCCAGAGTCACCACGAGTCGCATGGAGGCCATGAGAGACCCTATTAAGGATCCTAGGGGGTGTCCATAACCACTGAGGGACGGACACCAATCAATGATGAATGGATTAGTACCCCAGCCCAGCATAAACTAAACAATTGGAGGAACAAGCACACGCCCCTTTTCGTTCGAGCGCTGATACTTCATACGTGATTTTTGCGTCCTTATAGTACAAATCCTTGTTGTGGCCATTGAGCAAAGCGACCCTGAGGAGCCTAAGGAAAAAGGCAGCAACTTTCCTATGGAGAGGGGATGGGGAGCAGACCAATGCAATAGGCCGTGTGGTCTGGGACTCAATTATCCAACCTAAAGCAAGGAAAGGATTGAAATAATCGTTCCAGCCACACGGATACAAACCCTACATATAAAATGGATTAAAAAGTTTATTTTTGCTCCCCAAAGTCCGTGGTAAGTCTTAGCTTTGGAACATTTGATTGAATCGGCCCCGAAAACCCCCCATAAAATTCATCCACTGACATAGCTGGAAGATCGGTTCTGGACAATCCCACGCAAACTCCCACACTGTAGGGATAGGTCGGGAGATGGGTCTAAAACGATGGATACATTATGACCATCCTTGCTACAAACCTGGTGTAACCTCTTGTTCCCAGACAAGAATCACCCCGACCGTTGGGAGGAGGTCCACCGTCAACCTCTTTTCGAGAACAAATGAATAACAGATACGAGGGGTCGCGTCATGAAGAGCTCAGCCTTGCCCTGTAAAAGTTGGGTTCAACATGACATAATTAGATTATGGGATCTTTGGGACCATGAGAGACACGACTGGAAAACAAAGGACCAGTTGCGAGCAACCTTAAAGTGATGCCACCATGTGAAAGAGTTTTTCTAGAATGTCATCGAAGCCATCCCACTGGAATGGTACCGGATCCTCAAGCGTGGCCCTACCTTGAGAATAAGAGATTGGGTGGCATGCACAGGGACCGCACTAAGGATTGGCTAGATACATATGGTCTCACCCAAATTAGTCATGGTTGAACACCACACCATCACAAATATGGGCACCCTCCAAGGGAGTAAAGCACCTTTCAAATGAAGAAATAAAGAGGCAGTGCAGCGGGTGAGGGTCTTAGAAGAGAAGGAACAAAGGGTGGCATTCTAGCCTGACAAACCAATGCAGGACCTAGCTCTAGACCCGGTGGAATGGACTTGGCAGCCTCCCCAAAAAAGGGAAACCCCCAAGGTAAGTCGTATTAGCCTGCACCAGTAAGCAGTCAAGTCTGCCTACAAAATGCTCAGACCTAAACGGTATCGGAAAGATTTGATTAATGACGGATGGGCCAGGCAACTGAATGTGGACCGTTCCCTTTTATCACCAATCCAGTGGTTCAAGGAACAAAACTCTAAGCCCATTAAAATCACCTCCCTTCAGTGGCAAATAGCCCACTGCTGTCTGCCAACCGATGACTGACTAGCTGACCGCACAACTCTCGAACAGAAAGAACTGCTGTTCCTGTGGTGTCAGCGGTGCCAGAGTCTCTTTCCCCTCCACAGAAGGCGGAGACCATTGAACATATCTTCATGCAATGCCCGATTGCTCAATTCATATGGAGAGGTGAGACCACATAGGGCGGAAGATGAAATCAGACATTCCCTGACCCTGGTCATGGCCGCTGGCAGAAACAGCCTCGACTTTCGTAGGGAATATGTACAGACTGGGAAGGAGGGCAGTGATTTGGGCTCTTTGGTGGGAGAGATGCACCCTGGCCATGGAGAGGGTACGGGTGGAAGGGTCAGAAATTTTAGAACAGATATAGCAACAGGTTCACCTTGAGCTTACGTGGAGATGGTTGGACACAAGATCACAATTAGACCTTTTCAGTCAAATTGGAGATGCTAGGAGACGGATCACGGCATTTTGCACGGACTGGGTGGGTGGGGAAAGAGAAGGATGGATTGCAAAACTAGAATGGAGTGGAGACAGGGGAGTTGGGTCGCACGATTTGGAAGAAATGAGAGAATATCGTCTAATTTTTAAACCACCAGTACCTGGCCCAACTATCGGTCGCGGGCCTTCCCGTATACGAGCCGCAGTCTTAGGGGAGTCGGCCAAGGGAAGGCCCGATCGTTGCTCAATGGTCCGGCTTGTAGGAATGACACACAGTGGAAGAGCCCAGAAACGAATGGAAGCAAAAAATTTAAAAACGAACAAAAGAAAATAATAAAAAAACACAAAAACAAAACGAAGCGCGGGGAGAGAGAGAAAGAGAGATGGGAATGCATCTTCCCGCGAAAGCCGCGAAAGCGGGAGGATTCATTCCCGTTTTCGACTTTCGAAACAAGAGAGAGAGAGAGAGAGAGAGAGAGAGAGAGAGAGAGAGAGAGAGAGAGAGAGAGAGAGAGGGG
>BFEA01000031.1:4150301-4162109 GCA_003427395.1 Chara braunii
ACACACCCACACACAAACACAAACACACACTCAAAAAAAAGAATAAATAAAAAAAAGGAAATCTACCAAGCTATAGTCCGCACGGCACAGCCAAAACGAGGGTGATGTGGAAAAAACTGAGAGTAGAGAATAGCCTAGTGAATACAAGCTGTCCCCTATATATGGAGAAGGGTGAGGGTGCGTTGTGATAGGGGCAAGACGATACAAGTGCCGTGGGCGGGCGCGCACGTGCCCCACACACACACACACACACACACACACACACAGACAGAGAGAGAGAGAGAGAGAGAGAGAGAGAGAGAGAGAGAGAGAGAGAGAGAGAGAGAGAGAGAGAGAGAGAGGCTCACACATATTTCCGATTCTCATGAGGGAAACGGATGTAACCAACTGGCACGTGGGCAACTGTCTGACGCCCACGAAGATTTGCAAAAATTGATGAGACCAGGACGTATTGCGATTCAGGGGGCCCTATTTCAATTAGGGCATACTCACACTGCGACCCGATTTGAGGTTTTGGGCATGGTTTGGGTTGCACTGCTGTACCTTTTTAGATGGGACACGGCCCTGGCCGTCTGGAGCAATGGCGATTTGGTACTTTTTGCTGGTCACACGGCACCATCCACAATTTGTGCAACAACTTTCGTGAACGAATTTTCACCAAATTGAATTCTCGAAGACAATGGCAAAAAATAAATGGAAAACTTTAAGTCATAAAACCTCCCATCGACGAAACCTTTGCATCTTAAAAAAAAAAAAAAAAAAAAAAAAAAAAAAAAAAAAAAAACCTTTGCATCCATTTCCCCCCCAACGGGGAAACAGGTGCTGCAGGCCCCAGAATCACTTTTGGCGTCATCCAAAACTGGGTCTGCTAATGGGGGATGCTCCTATCACCTCCACTAGCACGATCCACGACAGCGATGTTAAAAAAAAAAACAAAAAAAACAAAAAAAAACAAAACAAAAAAAAAACACTTTTGGCGTCATTTTTTCACCCTGCAAAACACTTCCACACCATTTTTCCACAGCGGCCTTTACCGGCCCAGACAGGGTAAGAACAAATGACAGCAAAAGTGATTTTTGGATCTGCGGCACTTTTTTCCCCGCTTGGGGGGAAATGGATACAAAGGTTTCGTTGGAAGAAAGGAGGTTTCATGATCTTTCCCAAAAATAAATAGAGCCCTTGCCCCACGGCTACTCAGGGGACTGACAAATGGGCCCACAAATGGTACATTTAGGACTGTGGCAAATCTGCGTGACCGGTCGTGTACCTTTTTGAGGGGAATTTTTTACTGACACCTGCTGCAGGGCGTAAACCCTTGCAATACGCACACACTGACTTTTTCACTTATTTATGGATGTAATTGCAGTCAGATGCATCCACATCCGGCCATAAATGCGGTCAGATTCATTTGAGATACAGATAGACTATTAGTGCGAGTATGCCCTCAGTGTGTCCACAAAATATTATTCCAAGTTCCAACAGAAAATAATGCTGCGACAAAATTGCTTGATGACTACTGGAGCGTTGAGCCATAGGGCCCAGGTCCTCGTTGGGTTTTCTTTCTTTCTTTTTTTTTTTTTTTTTTTTTTTTTTTTTTTGAGGCTCCATATGCAAGACGTCTTTTTCAACCCAGTCCTCGTTGGGTTTTCAACCCCGAGTGACGTCGCTCTATGTGCCGCCCGAGTTGTGATCGTCGCACCGTCCGTGATGCGATCTGTTCTGAAAATCGCGTGGTTGATTTAAATCACCAGTACTTGAGCACTGCGCGCTGCGCCGGCCGCCCAAATCTTGAGGCAGCGCGGGCTGTCGATTCGATTTATCGACGGAGCGTTAATGCTAAGGCGTTGCCCAAGTACTGGTGGTTCAAGTTGTCTCGCTATGCCCTCCGAAATCGCTTATTTTCTTTCGTAAAAACCCACGGGAAAAATCGCATGTCTCTATTACAACACCCCCTACTCTTACCCATTCACGTTGGACTACCTTCTTCCCCCGAATACAACGTACGGTCATTATAGCTGTATTAAGACTGAAAGATGACCCAAATACAGCTATAATGACCGTACGTTGTATTCGGGGGAAGAAGGTTGCTGTCTCGTCTTTTCCATCTCATCAAGCTCAACAATATCAAGCTCAACACTCCCATATTGCCTCAACCGTTTATTTTTATTTTTATTTTTATTTTTATTTTTATTTTTATTTTTATTTTTATTTTTTTTGTGTTGTCATTATTGGCAGTGCCAGACCGTTTCAGTAATCGGCTATTCACCGTGGCCGTGGTCCCATTAGCAAAGAGCATCGGATTGAAATGCCTGAAGCTGGACGTGTTCGAGGACAGGAGAGGGAAATCGAGATCGAACTGCTTTTCTGTATCTCTGCATAGAACATAGCCAGATTCAGGATCTCAATCAAATCCCCGTTGCTAGTGGGACCATGCTCCGTATTACAGCGATGCATATTGCAGCCGGTTTCACACACTTACCTGTCACAGTGCTGCATCAGGTCGTCGGCTGTATGGGGCCGCTATACTGTCCACATTCATGTGGAGTCATTCTGTACTGGCAGCCTTGGTGACATTGAAGAACCCCACAGCAGCCCATGCAACGTCGAATCCATATGCCAGAAACGACAAACCTTCCTCCTTTGGGGATGGAGGTCGTAAATGCCCTCGCATATTTAAAAAAAACCTCTCTTGTTGTCCTGCCTATTTTCCGTTCCTAGTTCATGACGGCGTTGATGGGAGATTGACCGTGGACATTGAGCTCTTTCAACGAACGAGGTAGCTGTAGGAAATGTTTAACTCTATTGTATGATTGAGGGCCTGGTCAGTCGGTTGGCGCCGAGATTAGGTTTGAATTTGTGCTTGATATTGCAAGGTTCCAAAAAGTATAGGTTTATTGTCCTTTTCAGAAACACATATTATTGAAATAATTTAGGATTTAGAGAGAAGGAAATTCGTTTTGCGATGTATGGGAGTAATTCAGTGTTTTCCTCTTCTCAATTGCTGTAGGTAATTTTGCCTCTCGATAAGATGATATTCTCTGTAGTCACTATAATATTGTCAGTACGGAGCAGTGGGATTACCGATGGTGGGATGAAATGAGAGACCCGGTGAAGAGCAAACTAAAGTTGTATCCATTGGGTGCGTGGTGGGAAACCCGTCTAGGCAACAACGGCTCTTTACAGTGTTTTGGACAGAGATGATGAGAACGTATCCCTTCGGCTCATCCTTTATCGACAGCCGCACTACGGGGGCAGTGTGAGGGCCATCGTTAGTGGTGGGACCGTCAGTCGAATATAGTTATTATAAGAATAGTTAGCACGAGGAATAGTGGGAATACCAATGGTTGGACGAGACGAGAGACCCGGTGAAGAGCAAACTAGAGTTGTATCCATTGGGTGCGTGGTGGGAAACCCGTCTAGGCAACAAAGGCTCTTCACAGCGTGACTGGATAGTGACGATGGGAGGTAACCCTACAGCCTTCTTCTTGCTCAGCTCCTGTTCTCGGAGTTTATAGGTAGTGAGTATAGGTTCGTTCGTAGGTTTTCGAAGGTTCAAGTGCTGGGGTACGTGTGTAGCGGTTTAGGATATTTTAGGGTAGTACGGTATAATTTTTCGTGTTTTGCCTTGTGCATTTTCGAGAGCTGCAGATCATAATGGGCTGCTCTTTGCCAATAGTGTTTCGATCTTAGAAACACGCCGGCGTTTTCCTGTGCAGCAAAGATATTGCATTTCAGTTTGAAGGAGTGGAGAGATTCTGTTATGATTAGCCCAGCCACCGTTTTCTGTTTTTTTTTTCTTTTTTTTTTCTGTGCCTCGAGGCTACATTGAGAAGTTTTTTCTATCTTTGGAGGCTGAGTGGTCTTGGGACGCTGGACCCGGTTTCCAGCAGTTTTTCCTTTCTTTGGTAACACCCGGTAGAATTGTGAGGTCCCCGGCCTCGACCACTTTGGTTTTGAAAAAAAAAAAGAAAAAAAAAAAGAAGAAAGTAACATTGGAGGACATCTGCCCGCGGTATTAATAAATTACATTATGACATTCTTAAGGCATCTAATGCTGTCACACCGTTGACTTGGCTCAACTCAACAGTGCAGGGATCTTGTTGGAGCTCAACGGCTCAGTGGTGGGACGCTGTTGGACCTCAACGGCGCCGTTGAGCCAGCTCCTCGTTGGAGTCTTCAACCACAAGTGACACCGCGCGACGCGGCGCAGAAGATGCGAGACCTCCTTTAACCACCAGTACTTCCTAAAGTCATGCCCGTTAACACTACGCGATTTTAGGAAACGTACGGGCCACTACAGGAGCGCCCAAATTCATCCAACTTGAAACGTTTTCACTCTATTCTTTTCCCCGGCCGATAGTTGGGCCAAGTACTGGTGGTTTAAAATTGCACGGTCGATTTATTTGAAGTGTGTAAGCCGAACGAAAAGGCCATTTCAAAAAAAAAAAAAAGGGGGGGGTTTGCCCCCTAGCTTGATTGTGTGTGTCTGATTACAGAATGCCTCTTCAAAAAAACAGAAAAAAAGGGGGTTGCCCCTTAGCTTGATTGTGTGTGTCTCATTAGTACGAGAAGGATCAAACTCGTGTTTCTCTTAAAGTCGGCTGGGTTACCGTGGGTCCATGCAGTATTCCTCTTACGCCATAAGGCCCAACGAACACATACTAATGGACTTGCGGCCACGAAGTGGGAGACTGGAGCTTGAGTGGGAAACCCAAACAAAAACGCAAAACAGATGAAAGAAAACATGCACAGACCCAGAGTTGTCGTTTTTTCTGGGTCATCGTTATGCATCTTATCATACTTGCAAAGTCAAATAACATCCTCATATATATGTATATATATCGTCACAAATAGAACTGCCCGGTAAACCGTACTAGGTGATCTAGCCACAGGACTGGGGCACATAACTGGACTCCCAGACTTTCAGAGGTAAAAGTACAGTAAATGGGCCTCGCTGCACTACTCTCGAAATGTGCAAAACGCGAGTGAATCTTCCGCTAGAATATGGAAAGATGCGCCGCCATGATTTTTGTCTTTCGTGCATGTCGAGAGTTACTGTAGTGCAGCGAGGCCGAATGTCAGTAACCTTCTACAAGTTATGACCGATAATATAATTGAAGTACTACCCAGACAATGCCAAATGATATGACCATGAGCAAGGATTCAGGCCACATAACAACTTGCATCTCACTCTTCCCCCCCCCGTCCCCGGGTAGGAACTTAAAACTACGACCCTACCGGACCTACCCCCCTTCCAGCAACCTACCCCCCTCTGGAAGGGAAGGGGGGTAGTTTGCTGGAAGGGGGGTAGGCTCGGTAGGGTCGTAGTTTTGAGTGTCTACCCGGGGACCTTGGGGGAAGAGTGAGAATCTGATGCAAGTTGTTATGAGGCCTGAATGCATGCTCAGTTCCCACCCCAGCAGAAACGCAATAATACTCTGAGCCTAAGGCAGAAGGCATAGTACTCTGAGCTGACGGCAGAAGGCATAGTACTCTGAGCCTAAGGCAGAAGGCATAGTACTCTGAGCCGAAGGCAGAAGGCATTGTACTCTGAGCCGAAGGGAGAAGGCAAGAACTGCGGAGAAGATAGAAGGCATAGTACGCTACGACTCTGAGTAGAAGGCAGAAGGAAAGCATACACAATTATAACGCCCCGTGTGGCGTGAATGACCCACCATTGTACATCTCACGATTTCAACCATACCTCAGTGGCATGTAGCCCCAAATTTCCCAAAAGGCTCAGAAATTCAGAATACATTCCACTGCTAAAAAGAGCAAAAACATTGAAACAAACACTGTCAGATTCTCATCGCAGAACGGAGTCGCCCCATGCCCCACGCCCCACGCCCCATATCCGTTGTCAGAAACATCGGAGATTCGTAGAGAGCCAGGAGACAAGAACAGGGGCAGCAGCAGAAGTCCTCATCGCATGTCAGCTCCGCCACACCTTCACGGAATCTTCAGTGCCCTCACTGCCATGAAGTTCAACGTCAGTCATATACTGAAATGATTTTTTTTTTTTTTTTTTTTTTTTTTTTTTTTGCTACAGAAATGTGGGCACGGGCAAGACCATATCATCAAACTTTAAGATTCAAAACACACATTCAAGGCGGTCAGTTATATCTCATAGAGAAAGAGGATTTAAGATTCTTAAGAGAATACTCGCACTACAACATTTTAACGGATGTTGGGACGGAATTGCGCCCAGATACATCCAGAAGATGATCCAGGTAATATGGCCGTGAATGCTGTCAGATACATTTGAGGTACTGCTATCGTGAGTACGCCCTTAGAGGACACGATTCACAAGACTCGGGCAAAAGGACTGCGCTAGTTGAGCACGTGCAAAACACTGTCAGTCGCAGTGCCACAACCAGAAAGAAAGATGCGTCGACTACAGCAGGCACCTTAACCAGTAACAAGTAACTACCAAGTTTACAACAGATATTAACCAATTCAAAAATTTAAAGCAGAGTCCGACTGGTACAGGGATCGCACATTTCAGGTGGGTCTCTCTGCCCATACCTCCTGACATTTGCAAATTGAACCCCCCTCGGCTCTACCCAGACCCCCTGACATTTGCAAATTGAACCCCCCTCGGCAAAGTAGGGACTTAGGGGCCTGATAACACACAAGCTCTCCAAATTCGCCTCTAATGCTCGCTCGTCCATGTCTTCATGCAGCCCAAGTCTTAATAAAGGTCGGATAAATTTTGCAGAGCTCATTTTGACATGTACCACCTCAACCTCAGAGGCTCAGAGAAACAAATTAGCGGTGATGCGCTACAGAAAGTCAGCAACAGGGGGGGGGGGGGGGGGGGGGGGGGGGGGGGGGGGGGTAAGAATTGCTTATATCCTTTTGAAGTGTCAATTACTATAATTGTGGATGAATCTACGGCGAAATTCGGCGGAAAGAACAACAGAGAAAGAAGGTGATCCTGCAGTCTGACAGACCCTGTGACAGTGTCTGCTAGTCTTAGAGTCTGTTAAAAAAAAAGCATATGCCCTTCACTGCCTTCAGGAAGCAGTGACAGATTACTGAATCTTTTTTTTTGTTTTTTTAACGAGTTATCCAACACCATCATATCACACAATGAAATACATCATCCTACGCTTTCTGAAAACAAATAACATGCTCCTCTGTCCTCCAGCCTCAAAGCGTTATCTTGTGCTTGTCAATCTAGTACACAGATTCTACACAAAATGTAAACTATGTCCTCTAGTCTCTTCTACACAGATTCTACAGAAAACGTAAACTATGTCCTCTAGTCTCTTGTACCTCTCATTACCCAATGGATTCTCTCTCTCTCTCTCTGTGTGTGTGTGTGTGTGTGTGTGTGTGTGTGTGTGTGTGTGTGTCTCTCTCTCTCACCGAGAACCACCTTATGGTACAAACAGTACACTTACCCTATAGTCTCTTGAAGCATCACACTGAGATACACTCTGAGTCTCCTATTTCCTTGTGAATCAGTTTGAATATACAGCGACTTTTTTGACTTTTTTCAAATTCCCATTAGCACTCATTAACTATTGCAAGAAAAAAAGGGCGATTACCGACGAAAAGGAGTTAATATGTCCATCTCCGATCTCTTGAATCATTCATTATTCATATGCTCATGTCCCCTTAAGGGCCCTTATCTCAGCGAGGTACCCTTAACTCTACATACTTCATGTACTAAGCTTATGCATCGCATCTCAATGTACAACCAGAGTCTATCTGCTTAATCCCAATCTACACAATCCACAACCAGAACCCATGTCCTCAACAATTATTCCACCCCACAACCTCTGGTACATCTATAACCTCAATGTACGACCGGAGTCAATGTACGACCGGGCAGGGATACCGTTATACTACACTGCATCCAACCTAAACTACGTCTGCTACGTCTGCTACGTCTGTCATGTCCATGTACAGTCCTAAGTCCTCAAGACTCCTCACTTAGCCTATCTTCTGATACACTTCTGAATCAGGTATGCTCACTCTTAGTCTGTTACTGTTCACCAGAACAGGACTACCAACTGCCAAGCAATTCATTGAGAAACGAGGTGATCAATCCTCCAGGACCTCAACTCAGTCAACCGTCCCCCTGAAAAAGACAAAGTGATCACATGTAATAAGTACAATCAGATGCTTGTGTCCAGAATGCTCTGCAAGCTTGGAACAGCTGGTGGTCCTGCTGTAGATTAATCGATAGAAATCGACTCAATTGACAGTTCAAGGCAGTTTGCAGATTGCTAGCGATTGCAATGACGGACTACCTGGCTGCATTCATAACAAGAGAAGAGGATAGAAAAGAGGGTAAGCTCATGAGTCACGGGGCAGTAGGGTGCATTTGACATGGCACCCTACATTTCTCAGGCATGCAGATTTCCACTCGTCCATCTGCATCTGGTCTAAAAGGAGATGATGTTTAAGCCTTCAAGGGGGCGATTGGTCGATCAACGGGTTTGCTGAGCCGATCAGAAGACAATACACTGAGGCCGACAGGTAGCACGACCTGCACTGAGACCGATCTACAGGCATGGAGGGAGGTATAGGGCCTTCGCTTCACTACTCTCCAAATGTGCAAAAAAGAGACTGAATCCTCCGCTAGAACACGGAAAGACACATCGCCAGTTTTTTTTTGTCTTGTCTGCATGTGGAGAGTAGTGGAGCCGCTGGAGCGAGGGCCATAGTCAAGAAGGTTTGGAGATCATAACGAACTACAAAGCATCATATACCTTTAGCAAACGTGATATCTTCGCCCCTTCCCAGACCAACCTTCACTGACCGAGAACAGCGATAAGTCCTCGAAAAAAGCCCATGATACCTCCTCCCGGGTTGCTTGCTTCCGACGGACGATGCATCGTCACTGCTGGCCTTGAACAATAAGCACTGCCATCTGCCCCGTGGGGACATCCGCAGACAGCAGTTTCCCGCCCATCGTAAAAGTTTAACCTATTGTCACGATTGCCATAGCCATGCTGATTTCCATCGTTGCCCTGACCAGGGGTGTGGCAACCCCCTAACTGATGGTCATCATGATGGTGGATGGGTTGGTGGTGATGACCACAGCAGATGCGCGTATGGGTGTTCCTGCCCATCGTATAGAAGTTCGACGAGACCATCTGCGGCACGAAACAATGATCTGAACACTGCAGCTGCTGACCGCGATGAAGGCCACTGCTGGAGTGATACTGCTGCTGCTGCTCAAGCTGCGGGCAATAACTGCTGTTGGTGGGGCGGTGACCTGCCTTTCTACTGCAGCTCGGCCGCTGTTTTGGAGACCTGACAACCGTTTCCGAGTAGGCAAAGTGCGAGGCTTGAAGTGCTTTGTCGTATTCTTTCATAGATTGGTAGATCATTCGGCCATTGATCTGCAAAGAGCACAGCTGATTAACCATGCCATTCACGTCTTCGGGTGACACGGAAGACACAAATGACCGGGAGGCAGGGCCCAAGGAACTCACCGTCGTGTCGATCACTTCCTCCGCCTCCAAGAGAATCTTGATCTCGCTCTCATATGTCTCCCTCAATCGGACCAGTCCGTTCAGTATCTGTGCATTGTTCATACCTTCCGATCTGAGATTCTTCTCCTCCTCGATCAGGTGGTCCAGGTACTCGAGCATGGAATCGTTGAATGTAGCTATGGCGTTGCCCTTCAGAAAGCGCGCAAAGCGAGCGCTCATCTTCGCTATCGTCTGCTGCTCTCTCTTGAGATCCGATGCCCGCGTTTCCAGATCCTTTATGTTCTCCCGCAGCGCTTCGAGCGCCTGCTCTTTGGTCTTGATTAACAGGTCTATGTTTCTGTCCCTTATGTCCACTGGTACCAGCCTGGTCTCTGTCATCACATGCATATGAGCTGACCAACGGCAGCCGCAATGATTGCATTGCAGTCTGCTCGGCGACATGGCCGTGCAGTTCTGCAGGTCTCGGTTGTTCACAATATTCACTTCCACGTTCCTCAGGTGGCACGGTTTGTGGCACCTCGTACGGTAGTTGTACTTGGACACGTTTCCCGTGGTCACGACATCACGACACCTGGCAGAAGTGCACACTGTGTGCGGCTGATCGAGCACCACGTACTCCAGATCGATGGCCGGCACGAACAGCTGGCTCTTGAGGTCGGCAATGTGTTTGGCTGAGAAGTCGACATCATCCATCTTGTCCGCGAGCAACTGCAGATTGTGTTGGATGTTCCTGCTGATGTCCCCCAGAGGCTTTGCCAACCGCAGGATGAGTCTCCGCGCCTCGTTCACTGACACAGTGTCCTGCACCGGGTGGGCTGTACGGCTGAACACAAATGCCATCAGCCGTTGGCATTCCCTCACCGACACCCTCCAGCTCTCAGCGAAGTCCTCCTTCTGTTTCTCACCGAACTCCACCCCCTGCTTCATGGCCGCCAGGAAGCGGAACGCCTCGTTGTCCATGCAGTAGATGGTGTTCTTGCTGATCTCGATGTCCACGTTGGGAGGGGCGTCACGGATCTTGCGCAGCATCTCCCGCAGTGGCGGCATGGTGTCACCAGGACGGTAGAAGGTGGAGCGAGCGTTGGTGAAGACGAAGGCGATGTTGTTCTTGGCACTCTTGTGCAGGTGGGAGAGGAGTTCCATGATGCAGAAGCGGAACAGAACGTTCAGCCTCGCGTTGTTCGGCTTGAGGAGAATGCAAATGCCGTGGATTTGCTTGTGGTGTCCCAGGAACCGAAGGATGTTGTCAAAGTTCTTCTTGTCCTGCTCGATGCCCCGAGTGTCCCCAATTCCAGGGGTGTCAATCAAGCGCACCAGTCGATCGCCATAGTGAAAAACGTATGCTTTGCACGATTGCGTGGAAGACTTCCCACCCCCACTCGTCTCGTTAACGTCGCCTTCATCTCCGATGCTCACCATGCACTCCTCGAAGTCGTCGTCCTTGCATACTGTAAATGTAGAAGGTATCAGCGCAATGAGATCCTCGCGGGCATCATCCATCTTCTCGTACCTCAAGTAGTTGACAAAGGCGTTGATGAACGTGGACTTGCCCACGCCGGTCTCGCCCAAGAGCAAGACGTTCGTCTCGTCGCTGCGTTTCAGTTTGTCCAGCTCGTTCTGCAGCTCGGCGGACGTCCGAAAGCGGACGTACGTGCTGTCCAGGTGCATTCGGTCCCGACAAAGATATCGCAAAGACTGGATGGGACAGCGGCCACACTCACAATAGGCGAAGTCGTCATAGCCGTACTCCACTTCCGCGAGGCATCTCCCGCAGCGCCAGTTGCGCACTATGGGAGAGCAGAGGGAATGGGGACAGCGAATTTGCAAACGCGCAGATCTGTTAGGCGCATCGACACTCCTGGTGGTCGCTATCCCTGCCTGCAGGAGCTCCATCCTATTCGACTTTACGAGGCAAAGCATAGAGGTTCTTTCGTTATGAGCCCATACATCCTCATGCAACAACTGACCCTTCTCATACAAGCGGATGGCTGTTTCCAGAGAACCACGAAGACGAGGAGCTGGATGAGGAGGAGGAGAAGGAGGAGAAGGAGGAGAAGGAGGAGAACGAGGAGGAGGAGGAGGAGGAGGGGCATCGTGAGCAGTTTTACCTCGTGCAGCAGCCTTGATGTTCAAGCAATCTCTAGATTCTCTACTCCTCCGTGGCATTTCTGACGAGTGATGCCGTGAAGCAGCCTCTCTGACCTCGAGGACATAAAAGAAACGTCCTGTACATGCCTCACCCTGATCTCCTCGTTCCGCCATCTCTTCACCTCCTCCTCCTCCTCCTCCTCCTTCTCCCCTAGCTTCTCCTCCTGCTGCTGATCCATCCACACTGTTCGTGTTGCTGCCTTCCGCT
>BFEA01000031.1:4172127-4185258 GCA_003427395.1 Chara braunii
AAAAAAAAAAAAAAAAAAAACTTACTTGGTCTCTTGGCTAAGACAAGATCAACTCTGTAGTGCACATGCTATTCTTGATGAGCTTCAAAAAAATCTGCAAATCTGCTCCGTGGTCCTTCAGGCCAGAACTGAAAAGACAAGGAAATAAAACTTTCCGTTCATAGCAAAGGCATCGTCACCCGAAACGCAAGCATGTATCTGTACTCCTATTGCGACAGCATTCCTGATATGAGCACATAGTCAGAGCCAGAAACAGCGAACAAAGGGGAACAAAAGCGGAAGGGAATGAGAGCTGGCTCAGCTGTGAAAGGATTGAAAAAGAAACTGTTACAGTGAAAGTGACGATGAATCCTGAACCGTGTAGCAAACTCGCACATCCCTACCGTCTTCACCCGAATAGAACGCCCGGTCATCGTAGCTGTATTTGGTGCAACTTTCAGTCTAGATACAGTGATAATGACGGGGCGTTCTATTCGGGTGAAGACGGGAGGTAGGTAGGTTGGTAGGTAGTACAGAGATGAGGCCCAACTTGAAGGCAAACAGACCGAGAAAGAACGAGGCAGACTCTCCTGACTGAGTACGTTTCGACACCCGAATATCTGCAATTTGCAATTTACCCCCTACCGTCTTCCCCCGAACACAACGCACCCTTATTTCGGCTGTATATGGCCAGAAATATAGCTTGTATACATTCATTTTCTGGGTGCGTTATGTTCGGGGGAAGACGGTAGTTACAGAAACGTTTCCATTTTAGTACGACGCCATCATGTCAGATTATGATGTTCCCTTATTGCTACAGCGGTCATCATATGAACATGATATACCGTTCGAACGATAGCAGCGGAAGGGAATGTCAGCTTTCGTCTTTTTACCCCAATACAACGTACGATCATTGCTGTATCTAGACTGAAAGTTGCCCCAAATACAGCGACCATGACCGTACGTTGTATTCCGGCGAAGACGGTAGGAAGTACTACCGTCTTCCGCCAAACATAACGCACCCTAAAAATGAATGTATACAAGCTATGTTTCCGGCCAGATACGGCCAAAATAAGGGTGCGTTGTGTTCGGGGGAAAACGGTAGGAACAGATTGAAAAAGAAAGGGTCAACGTGGCGATGAATCCAGAAGCGTGTAGTGAACTCGCACATCCGTAGCAGGCTGGTACAGAGATGAGGTCCCCCCAAAGGCAAACAGAAGGAGAAAAAGAAGGAGCGACACTAACCTGATGATGCATCGCAAGCCAGCCAGTGCCCCACGCACGCAGCCTCAACGGCAGGCAGCGATGGCCACGACGGCAATATCAAGGTCGGAGTGTGAGCGAAATGGTGATGAAATCATGAAATGAACCCTGTAGCAAACTCACATATCCCTAGTACCGCCTTCCCGCAAACATAACTTGTATGCGTTGTATTCGAGTTTTCGCGGAGTGGGGGGGGGGGGGGGGGGGCGGAGCAGGGAATTCGATGATTCGAATAGACTACAGTCTTCCCCCGAATACAACGTCCGGTCATTATAGTTGAATTTGGTGTAGCTTTTAGTCTAAATTCAGCTATAATGACCGTACGTTGTATTCGGTGGAAGACTGTAGGAGGGTCGTTCGAACAGAACCCCTGGGTGTTGTATTTGAATAGAAAGCGACCTATGACTCGTATTCGTTTACCACATATTTGCGTTCTGCTCGGGGCAAAACAGTAGTACACATGTGAATGGTGATTTAAAAAAAAAAAAAAAAAAAAAAAAAACAGTCGTACAAAGATAACGCCCAAGACAAACAGAACGAGAAAGAACGACGCACACTAACCTGATGCAGCGCCAGCCAGCCAGTCCGCATGTGGCCTGCACCGTGAAGTCGAGGAAGCAGCAGGATCTAGTATGCCATCGTCACCTTCCACGCTCGTCTACTACTGTAACACTTGATTGACCCGTTTGACTGCACTTCATTGCTTCACTTTATGATTGACCGGGTAGAAGAATGACCCTTTGCTATCTATGTCGCACGTAAGACATGCGTCCGACAATGACCCTAAGAGTCCGCAGCTCGACAGCTTTTGCGTTTATATGCATTTCAGTCCGAGGGCGAAGTGGATCGTTCCTGTCGGCTCCTGGGCGGCAACGACGCCCAAGACGGCAATATCAAGGTCGGAGTGTGTGTGCGATGCGAGTGGGTTGTGTGTGGTGTGTGGGAGGGTGTGGGACTTAACACACTGCTCGTACTCGACTCGTACTCGACTCGTACTGGATAGAGGTGGGGGAAGTTGAAAAGAGAGGCGCAGCTACTGGCAATGGCAAAAAAATGCTTGGACCCCTCCAAGCATAGGTACCCCCCAATCAACTCAAGGGAATGCATGTTGCCCCTTACCCGACCCGAGTGCTGTAGGGGGTGCAGGGTTGCGGCTGCCGATTTCTTTTTTTTCTTTTTTTTTTTCTTTTTTTAACAAAAGGAGGCCCTTAGGGCTTCATCATTACAAGAACTTTGAGGCCGGGAATCCCTCAACAATCAACCCCGTGATACAGCAATTACTGGGGGCACAGCCCAGCTCAGATGTTGTAGGCGTTGGGAATAGGGTCTAGTAGGGACAGAAGTGGTCATGACCATGTTGACTGGAACTTCCTAGACAAATGCCTGGAAAAAATGAATTTCCGCCCGGTCTTTCGACGTTGGGTCAGGATTCTCCACCGTAATGCCGCCACCTGTGTACAGGTCAATGGGTCGATAGCGCCCCCTTTAGAGCTACATCGGTCAGTGAGACAAGGGGACCCCATCGGTCCTTATCTCTTTCTGGTGATAATGGAAGCACTTTCGGCCAATCTTAGACACAACAAGGACCTCTCCCACATTAAGATCACGAACATTCTAGAGGAGGCGGTACCTCACCATAATGATGGAAGCGACAGACCAGAACATGGAAGAAATCCAAAATCTTATGAATCGGTTCTGTCGACTATCCGATATGGCAGTAAACTGGGGACAGAAGACCGTAGGATGGTGAATGCATCATCAAGGAGGAAGGCCCCCTGAAAGCCGGGGAATCACATGGCTTCCCCTAGATGACCCTTTAAGAATCCTGGGGGCCCTCATCACGACAAAAGGGAAGCCGATGACCAACGACGAATGGCTGGCAGGACCTACAAATGCCAAACTTAAACTATGGAACAAAAAACACACGTCATTATTTGGGCGGGCCCTGGTCATTAACAATGTGGTGCTAGTCACACTCTGGTACAAATCCATTGTACGGCCCATGACCGATGGCGGGCTTAGGTCATTAAAACAACAACTAGCAGCCTTCCTTTGGAGAGGAGATAGCAACAACCCCCACGCAATCAGTCGAGTAGCATGAGACTCAGTGATTCAGCCCAAAGCCAGAGGAGGACTGAGAATTGTGGATCCAGCCACACAATTCCAGGCCCTCACGTTCCGCTGGCTCCAACATATCATTTTTTCGCTGTCTTCCCCCTGGCCCCCCGAAGCCCTGGCACAAATCGCTGCCCTGGCCCCAGAAGCCCCGCCTGAGACCGACTCGTTGGTATGGTTGCAGGACGGGCACTGGAGGTTCCCGAGGAAATATAGGAACGGGGACCCTGCAGACAAACACTGGTTGCGCCTTATACGCACATGGAGGAAGCTCCCACCGCCTGACCGACTGACTCCGGATAGATGAGAAGAAATATTCAGGCAGCCGCTGTTCAGAAATCGTTTGATCAGGGATCCCTTGGGCCGTGTGAGGTGCAGCTCAGATGCCCCCTGGAAGGGCTGGGTGAAACACGACGTTAGCAGGGTAGGGGACTTATGAGACACAGAGGCAAGGTGTTGGAAGAGTGCCGAAAGGATGCGTGCATGGTTGCGATATTGCCGTCTCACTGAATCTGCGCTAAATGAACTCATCGAGAGTTTTCCTCTCCAATGGTATAATACCCTTCGAAAAGACCCTCACTTGAAGGAAGGAGACTGGGTAGGACTACCCGGTCACGATAAGGAAATAGGGCAGGGGCATATTGTCAATCAAACACAAACTGTGACGCACGTGCAGAGGGCACGTGCAGAGATGGTGAGAGAGAGAGAGAGGAGATGGACACACACGAAGCAGCAGGAGAGTGAAGGTCCAGTCCGGCTTGATGGAAGAATGACTGAACAACCGAATGAACCAACCTCCTGCCCTCGGCCTAGGCCGAAGTTATATATCGGCCTAGGTCCAGGTACGGGACAACCTGGTACCGGACCAGGGCCAGGCCGACGGCCTGAAACTGGTCCGACCTCACTGGCGGGCCGTAGGGGTACCGCTACACGATCCTCAGACCTGTGAATGGATCAAGCGATACATCAAACATGCTATCCACTGAAATAACGGAAACCCAAAAGGAACGGTAAAAGAAACAATCCTAGATGCGGAGCAGGCTCCATGCAGGAAAAGGGATGCAATGCAGACTAAGCCTCAAGCCTAATCTATACAACAATGTCTGGTCTGTGTCGACCCAAAAAGTAGAAAATTGTCTGACCTGTGTCGGCCAAGAAAGAGAAAAATGTCTGACCTGTGTCGGCCCAAAAAGTAGAAAACTGTCTGACATGTGTCAGCCAAGAAAGAGAAAAATGTTTCATGAGCCAAATAGGCTGAATATAAATCAACCCCAGGGCCCTAACAGCCAAAGAATAACTAAACCAATGCCCTAAGTCGAAAACCAATGTGACACTGTCTCACGTGCCATATACACAATACACAATACCTGAACAAAGGAGAAGGGAACTCAGTCGCATGGCAGAGGTAGGAATGGGTGGGAAGGCGGCAAGTACAACTTTCAGAGTAAACTCCAAGGGGGCACCCACACAACCAGGTAAGGGGTACCGCCAGCCGAAAGGGGGAAGGGCACTCACACAAGGGAGCGCACATAAGGTGAGCCTGGAAGGAAAGAGAGGGTCATGTCGGCATAGACATGTGGCCAAAAGCCGCAAGCAAAGAAAATGTACACTCCAGAGGAGGGCGCGCAACATAAGGTAAGGCAGAAGGGTAGCAAGCGGACACACCCACATAGACAGGGAAAATAAGGGTCATCATGCGACTGAAGGGTAAGCTCGAGGGTAAGGATACATGCGAATGATGGAAAATCTGTAGCCGAAAAAGTGAAGTAGTCCAACTGATGAGTCTCGAGACTGAAGTTGAGCCGAAGTAGCCTGGATGAAGCAGGAGTACCGCAATAACCGAGTAGAAGTCCGAAACAATGCGATAGGTACTCTGGTACTGAGGAGAAGCACTGAGGTCGGAAGTCGATGTAGAAGGCCAATGTAGAAGCTGAAACCGGGAGCTGCTGCATAAGTGTCCAGGAATGGTAAAAGATAGAGATTGTATGGGGGGTATAGATCAGTCACGATAACGAGAAGGAAGTCGATGGGTACGCTGAGGGCGAGAGGAATCAACTGCAGCAACACGCAGAACCACATCCACAGGGGAAGGAGGACCTGAGGCGGGTACCGGTGGAGTAGGAGGACCCATCGTTAGAGGAGGGGAAATGTTAGTGGTCGCAGAGGTAAATGGGTCAGTAGTAGAAGGACGAGAAGTAGGGGGGGAGGATGATGAAGGGAAAGGATGAGCACGATCGTAAGCACGCACGAAAGTCATGGCATGCTTCAGGTGCTCAAGAGGCTCCCAGGTAGACTCCTCGTCAGGGTAACCCTTCCATCAAACGAGATACTCGAGGCGGGGAAGGTCACCATCAGTCATACGTCGTGACTCGATATCAGAGACGAAAAACTCCTCGTGACTCTCAATGATGATGGGAGAGGGGCGAGGGTAAGGTCGACTATGGAACTCGGGAGGAGACTGTCTGAAGGGGCGCAAAAGAGATACATGGAACACGTCATGCAAGTTAGCGCGGTATATGGAATCGCGGAGCTTCAATTTGAAGCTCACTGGACAGTCATGGTTGGGTCCGGCGGGTGCAAGAATGGTGCATAGTCCAATATATCGACGTCTGAATTTCTGAAGCGTGTCAGCTTCGGGCTGGAAGTGACGTGCGTCGACAAGAATCTCGTCGCCAACTTTGAAGGGATGGTCGATGCGAGAGCGGTTAGCGCGAGTGGTCATGCGAGTCTGGGAGTCAACAATGCTCTCACGAGCCTTGCTAAGAAGCGCATCCATCTCCTTTACCCAGTCATCGAGGGCAGGGTATTTGGTGTCGGGATGGATCTGAGATGGACGGAGAAGGTCAGATGGGACACGAGGATGGTATCCCAAGTCACAGTAGTAGGGAGACATGCCAGTGGCAGGAGAAATAGCATGGTTATAAGCAATCTGACATCCCAATCAGAGTCATTCTCAACAAACTTCTTGAGGATACTCCCAAGAGTTTTGTTAGTGACCTCGGTCTGTCCATCTGACTTGGGGTGATAGGAGGAGGAGAGGCGGAGCTCGGAGCCATAGATCTCATGGAGTCCACGCCAGAAATGAGAAGTAAAGCGGGGATCGCGTTTAGAGACGATGCTCGTGGGAAGACCATGATGAATGGCAATACGGTTGAAGTATAGGAAGGCGATGTCTTTGGCTGAACTAGCATACTTGCAAGGGAGGAAGTGAGCTTGCTTAGTCAACCGGCAGACAATGACGAAGATGGCATCGTGGCCTCGTGGGGTAGGGGGACGAAGAGGACCGATGAAGTCAATAGAGACAGAAGTCCAACGCTGAGTGGGAATGGGTAAGGGTTGAAGAAGACCGTAGGGAGGGTGGTTGGGGATGTTGGCCTCCTGGCAGATCCTGCAGGTGCGGGCGTACTCCTTAGGGAAAGGACGGCGGTGCTCCTAGTAGTAATGGCGGTAGAGGCGGTCAAGTGTCTTGAAGACACCGAGATGACCGGCGGCGCGATGGTCATGACACTCAGCGACGGCCCGAACGCGGAGCTGGCCTGTAGAGGGCACACATAAGCGGGGAGTACGAGTATCTTGGCGACCAAGCCAATATGGGAATCCAGAGGGATCGAGCTGGAAGTTAGGGACGAGCTTGTCAGCCTGTTGGTCAGCGTAGATGGACTGAAACTCGGGGCACTGGGTGTATGCGGGGCGGTACTCATCCAGAAAGGCGGGGTGGATGGTGGGAGCTGAGATAGCAGATAGTTGACGATCCTCGCACTGAAGATAGAAGCGGCGGGATAAGGCATCTGCAACACGATTGCTTTCGCCGGAAATCTTCTTGATGGTGAAGTCGAACTCCGAGAGGTCACGCCACCAACGAGCCTGGCAAGAAGTGAGCTTAGGCTTCGTTTGAAAGGCGGCGAGGACAGAGTTGTCTGTCAAAACGGTGAAAGTATGACCGTGCAAGTGATGATGCCACTTCTTAACAGCGTAGACCAGCGCAAGGACCTCGCGCTCGTCGACAGTATAGTTACGCTCCGTGGAAAATAGCTGTCAAGATAGATAAGTAACCGGACACTCTCCATTGCGAAACTCGACTGTACCATCATCAGCGACGTCAGGGATATAAGGGGGTGGGCTGGATGGGTGCAAGATGAGCCGCAGTCGTTGGAGGTGGAGGAGGGAATCGAGGAATGCGAGGGAGGCGGGACTCTGTGGAATCGGGAGAAGTAGAGGGGGCTGGGTAGATCTGGGAGAGAACAGTTCCAATAGCGAAGCCGGATGCGTCGGTGGTGACGATGAATGGACGCGAGTAGTCGGGTAAGTGTAAGACAGGAGCTGATGTGACAAGTTGCTTGAGAGAGCGGAAAGCATCCTCGTGAGCCGGGGTCCAATCAAAAGGTAGACGTCCGCGGGTCAGAGGGGTAAGCTGGGAAGAATATTGCGCGTAGTTTTTGAGAAAAGACCATAGTACTTGGTCAACCCAAGGAAACTACGCACCGCAAGAAGAGAGGTAGGAGTGGGTCAGTTGACAATGGCCTGAATCTTCGAGTCGTCCATGTGGAGTCCGTGCTCAGAGACCTGATGCCCGAGGAAGTCGACTTTGGGTTGAGCGAAGCTGCATTTGGAAAGCTTCGCATAGAACCCGTGGTCGCGTAGTCGCTGCAGGACAGTGCGAAGGTGGGTCAGGTGGTCGTCTAGGGTACGACTGTAGATCAGGATGTCGTCAATGTAGACTAGAACATAGTCCTCAAGAAGGTCTTGGAACATCGTGTTCATAGCCATCTGGAAAGTGGCGGGGGCATTACGGAGACCGAAAGGCATGACGGTAAACTCGCAGTGCCCGAAACGAGAACCAAAAGCGGTCTTGGGCTGGTCCTCCTCGGCTACGCGGATCTGGTGATATTCGCTACGAAGATCGATCTTCGTAAAGAAATGGTGGCTAGAGAGACGGTCAAACAGGTCATCCGCGCGAGGCATGGGATAACTATTTTTGACCGTGTAGTGGTTCAGACCGCGGTAGTCAATACAGAGACGAAGGGTGTCGTCCTTCTTGCGATCGAAGAGGACCGGGGCAATCCATGGGGAAGTACTCGGTTTAATGAAGCCCTGGCGAAGCAGCTCCTTAAGTTGGCGCTTGAGTTCCTGGGCTTCGGGAACCGAAAGGCGATAAGGGGCGCGATTCTAAATGCAAAAGTTGGGCTCGAGCTGGATATGGTGCTGGATACCACGCATGGGAGGAATGCTGCTGTAGGAGACGGATGGTGGGAAAACATCGTGATACTCACGAAGGAGGGCATTAACTCTAGGCAGCAAGGAAGAAAGAAGGATGTCAAATTCCTTGGCAGCGGCAGCGTCTGAAGCAGAGGTGGAGGGGGTCTGTATGGGTGTAGGGACTGAGGGTGTATCAGTGGTAAGGGAAGCCAGAAAGTGCAGTGGGCTAGGAGGGGTAGAGGAGGTTAAGAAAGTTGAGGAATCAAGAGGGTCGGGGGCTCGGGTGGTGGTGGGTCGAGCTCGAACAACTCAACGTCCATGGAGTTGCAGGTGAGGAGATCCGTGATGTCAACAACATAAAGTTCTACATCAGGCTCACGAAGGAGGTGGTGGAACTGGGTAGGTGTACAGATGGTGACATTTACAGGGGGGGGAAGTGTAGGGTTCGATTTGCCCAACAACGGAATACGGTATTGTTTCTCATCCTTGGCGTCGAGGATAAGATCGTTGTGGGTCCAATCGGGGCCGACATGAGCGAACTGATGGGAATAGGCAGTGCCAAGAACAAGATCATATATGATTTTCATGATATCGAGGGTCCACTTGTCATGGAACCGAGGGGCCTTGCGAAGGCTTTGGGGCATCCGCAGGGGGAAGGAGAATGGAAAATCAGGCACCACCGAATCGACGAAGGATTTGGCCTGATTGTCGCCAAGCGTGACAGTGACAGTGGAAGGGTAGGGGGAAGTATAGAGGGATGCCTCCTTAACTACGCGAAGATGAATGAAGTCGCCAGTAGAGACAGAGTCGCATAGCGCGCGGTATACTCTAGTAGAGGACCCGAGGCGCATTGGAATAATCGGTAAGGTGCGATCGGGATTGTGTAGGCGCTGAGACATCGCAGCCAGATTGCGCTCTTTAAGGCGGATACGTTCCTGACGGACCTTAACACACTCAAGGTCCAGGAAGTCGATGATATCCTCGACTGCAATAAGGGAAGCACTGCAGCGCGCCGTGTGAAAAACACGCCTAGTAGGAGGACGAGGAGGAGGGGGATCATGAGAGACGCAAGGCGAAGAAGTGGAGGCACTGGAGGGTGGGCCAACGACGCTAGAACCGACCAACGATGAAGTCAGATCCGAATCCTCAGAAAGAGCAAGCGGCGCGAAGGTAGAATCGTGGGCGGGTATGCCTGCTAATGTGGGAGGATCAGGGGAGCGGGAGATCGCCGCTAGGTGGCTGCGGAGCTGGAGGTCGAGGCGACAGGGTCAGGCTGAGGGCGGGACTGCTGAACAAAGTGATGTTGGAGAGCGTCGGCGTAGGGGTAGGTGGACGGAGTGTGACCAGGTAGGCGACAACGGGTACATATATCTCATGCACGGAAGTCTTTACTCTCCCACATAGTCAATCGGGCGCGGGGGAAGACGTAGCCCCATGGGAGGGGCAGTTGTGTGGCGGAAGAACGGGTCCTCTCTGAGGAGGACTGGCGTTGTCTCAGGATAGCAGAGAAGGCGCAGACGAGGTGCTCGTCCTAGTCGGGGTCGTCGCCATCCACAAGGGACTGGGGGTCATGTTCCTGGTCCGGGTCGCTATAGGATCCGTCCGAACCAGTACCCTCCTCAGCGCTCGACGACTCGCGGATCATAGTGTGGACACGGCGGAAGAAGGCACGTCCTGGAACTCGGCGGGGACCGCGACGAGACGTGGAGAAGAGGCGGGGGCGAGATGTGTTAGGGGGGGTGCGGCACCAGGCCCAAATGTGGAGCCCACAAGAGGTGCATAGGTGAGCTGGATGGCCCTGGCAATGTTGAAGGCCCTGCGAAGGGTATGGACCGTGTATGCCAGCATCTAAAGCTGGAAGGGTTGGGGTAACCCGGCACGGAAACGCTGGACCAAAGCGTCATCGGCTATGAGGGAGGGGGAGATCTGGGCGCGAACGCGGTGGAATGCGGTGATGTACGACTCTAAGGCATTGTTGCCACCAAGCCATCTAATCTCAGCGATCCGTGTGATCGGGTCACGGATAGGCGTTGGGCGAGAGAAGTACTGTTGGAGAAAATCACGAAACTCCGCGTACGTCATACTCGCGTGAACGCCCTGCTGAGCACGAAGGGCGAGAAAGTCGCGCCAAGTGGAAGTCGCTCGACCGATGAAGCAGGCAGACATCTCCGTAGGCCACAAGTCCATGTTTACCCCATAGTACCGAAGTTGCTCCTCGGCTGTGGTGATCCAGCCCTGGAATTCAGAGGCCTTGCCATCGAACAGGGGGACTCTGTCGGGGTGGTACCGAGGTACATAAGGCGGGGGCTGGTAATGAGGAGGGAGGGGGAAGGCACACTGCGACAAGAGGACATAAGAACTAGGGGTACCCGCAGGGGCACTAGGCAAAGCAGGAAGCTGGGGCAAAGGGCCGTGAGACAATGTGGTGGTCGGTGGAGGAAGGGTAAAGTGCATCGCAGCGGTCTGTGTCTGATGCTGTCGGTAAATGAAAGGGGCAGCAAGCTGTGCCACGAGGTGGGGAGGCAAGCGTTGACCTCCTTGGAGTTGGCGGATGTGATCATGGGCCAGAGTGAGCTGTCGTTGGAGCTCGCCATTCAGTGTCCTGGGTGTAGGAGGGGTGGGGGGGGGGGCGAAGGATCGGGGGGTGAAGAGGGAGGTGTCGTGGAAACTAACGTGGAGGAGGTTAACAGAAAAAATGCAGTTTCGGAACATGCAGAATTTTTGTATGATTTGTACTACATTCAACTGTTGAAAATCAGGTTCCCTACATAATTTATGAGGGTATCATGTTGAACACATGGGATCCCAATGAAATCTTCCTTTTAAATACACTGGTCATACGGGACAATATCATTTCACTGATGGACCAGCAGTTAGTGATCAGTTGAAGTTATATTGGAAATTTGTATAAAAACAGCCTCTCCTGTTTAAAAATTGTTGAAAGTCTGTTTACAAACAGTTTACCAACACCGTTCAAAAGTTAAGAAAAAAAAAATATTCGTCCGCTACAAATAGTCATCACTCTTTATTACAACAAAACTCGCACAATATTGTACTGAGAAGACTCTGTTTTGGTTGCTGCTCGCTTCCGAAAATTTAGCGGTGAAAAAAATGAATTACATTGTATTTTGTAGTCTACGTATGTTATGGCATGTGTGGGTTTCCCCATGGCTCAGGAACAGGGATGATACAGGGGTGATGTCGTCGCCAAGTGTGTGCCAACATACTTTAAACAAAGAGATTGTCAAAGCAACACATGACTCTCACTGATTCTGATAATAATGTTCCGCAACTACATAACTTTAACTATTTTTGTCTTCAATGCTACGTTGGTCTGCAGGTGCGTATTCATTTTCAATATGACTGCAATATTTTGTATGATATTACAACGCACCTGCCGACTACGACGTGTCAAAGGAGTATACATTGCGAACGGATATGCAGTGTCCGTAGAATATAAAATGATTACTAAGAATCCTTCGTACACTGTTTCACACTCCTTTAGTCATAAAATTGTATTATAATCAATAAATTAAGGTGCGATTGTTGTCCGGTGCATTTAATGAAAGGTTTTTGTCTTTTGCAATTTATTGTAATTCACAGACACCCTTTACAACAAAGAACAAGGAAGCGGTTGTGAGAGGGTCACATGCAGTGTCACATGTGTACTTGTACGTGTTCAACGTGCAGTGCCATATGTTGAAAAAAACTGCAGACATCATATTCTCTCAATTTGTGTCATCTTTTTAAAATTTATGTGTATCAAATGTTTTTCAGTATGTGTGTATATGAGTGTGTGTGTGTATGTGTGTGTATTTTTATTGGAAAGGGGCAAACCACAGAGAGAGAGAGAGAGAGAGAGAGAGAGAGAGAGAGAGAGAGAGAGAGAGCACTCGTTTGTAAAACGAACAATATAATTCATCATCCATCAGTTGCAGTGAAAGACATCATGATGTGAATACAAAACCAACACTATAAAGATGCACGAGGAGGAGCAAAGTACACTTACAATGTCGATTGTAATGTACAGTTTCATTCTGACAACAAAATAATTGCACCACGATTATCGTTTTGGTGAGGGTGGTCTATTTCGAGCACTCCCTAGAACGGGCACTGGTCATAACATATTCTCTACGGAAAAAAAAATAAAATTGAAAATCGTTCTTCAATATCTTATTGACAAAACGACAACGGTTTGTACAACTACATTCCTAAACAAAAGATTTAGCATGTTATCGCAGAGTTGTCTCCCTTCCTTACTTGCACAACATCATTTTATGTATAATGTACATAAAGTATCTAAGAAGTGGAGACACGAATGAGAAGGCCTCAACAACTGAATGGAAAAGTAGACCAATGAAAGGGGTTTCCAACTGTATTTTTCAGTTTTTGCCTTGCATTTTTTTTTTTTTTTTTTTTTTTTTTTTTTTTTTTTTTTTTTTTTTTTTTTTTTTTTTTTTGTCTCTCTTTCTCTCTCTCTCTCTCTCTCTCCTGTCTCTTATACACATCTAGATGTGTATAAGAGACAGGCCTAAGGAACAGGGATAATACAGGGGTGATGTCGTCGCCAAGTGTGTG